>ML815902.1:71150-82892 GCA_009831015.1 Picea engelmannii | reverse complement strand
TTCCAAAAATGGGGACATTTTTTATGAACTATGGAAGGATGTGTTGTACCACCATTCTTCCAAGGTCAACCACTTGACCTATAGTGTCTGTTTTTCAAATCCAAAGAAATGAAGATATCCTTCTAGACATTTATTCACAATCTCAGTTTTCACATCGGATTGAGTATGGTAGGATGAGTTGTGAGCCAAATGAGTACCCAAACAAGAAAATAAATCATTCCAAAATTTCCAACGAAAATTGGATCTCTGTCACTTACAATAATCTCAGGGACTCCATGTATATTTTGAATTATTTCCATAAATGTTATGGTTAATGTACTTGCTTTAAAAGGATGAGAAAGAGAGAAAAAATGGGCATACTTTGTCAATTGATCCACTACTACCATGATGATGGTATTTCCTTCAGATTTGGGTAAACCTATAATGAAATCCATTGAAACTTCTTCCCAATGTTGACTTGGTATAGATAATGGTTGTAGGAGACCTGACATCTTCATTGTATCTCCCTTATTATGTTGGTAGACCAAACATTCAGAAAAAAACTTTTGAACATTTGTTTTAATACCTTCCTAAAACAAATCCTTCTTGATCCTATGGTATGTTTTCAAGAATCTTGAATGTCCTCCTATAGGATAAGTGTGCAATTCTAGAAGGACCTTTTGTTTGAGTTGGGAATTCTTACACAAATATAGGCGATCATGATACCATAACAAATCAATATTACATACAAAATTATCCAATGAACTGGATTCCTCTTATAGTTGTTTAATGATCTTGCTTACCTCATGATCGTGCTTCCATTCTATCCTTGCTTCTTCCACCCAATCAGATTGCGGAATAGAAATAGTACATAATGAACCTTTTGTACCTTCTTCTTTCCTTGAAAGGGCAATTACCACAACATTATGTTTTCCATTTTTGTAGATAGTTTCAAAGTTATAACCTAGCATAATTGTAACCCGATTTTGTTTCTCTTATGAAGATAATCACTAATCCAAGAAGTACTTCAAACTATCACAACCTTTTTTTACTTTGAAGTGTCTTGTTATTAGGTAAGGGCACCATTTCTGAACTACATGTAGTATGACCAACATTTTTTTTTCATAAATGGGTTTGAGTAAGTTTTTCCCTTTAAGTTGGTTGATTTGAAAGGAAAGGGGCCTTCCTTCTTGCATTAGAAATACATTGATTCCATGACATGATGCATCACACTCCACAATAAACGTTTTTGTAAAGTCAAGCATGTTCAGGACGAGATTTTTACACATAGCCTCCTTAAGTTTTTTAAAAGATTTGGTTGCTACTTCGGTCCACGAAAATGATTCCTTCTTTAACAATGTTGTTGGAGGTGCAACTATTTGACCATAGTTCTTGACAAACTTGTGGTAATAGTCTTCCAATCCTAAGAATCCTTTAAGTTTCTTCAAGGTGCATTGTTTACTGAAATAAGCAACCTTGCAAATGTTGTATGGATTTGAATCAACATAGGTGGTACTAATTTTGATGATGCATCATGTACCATTGAAACATTGTCTTCACACTCTGAAGTAATGCTCTATTTTATTGGCCACAACCCTTTTTAAGTGTACTTGGGGTTCTATCAATTGACCCCAATTGATGTAGCTTTACCCATTGCATCTACACAAGAAGAATCCTCCCATAATCAAACTATTGAAATAGTAGCTAATATGCATGTAGTGGCATTGTTGACTAAAATAAGCACCCTTAAAAATGTTGTATGGATTTTAATCAATAGAGGTGGTACTGATTTGTATGTTGCATCATGTAACATTGAAACATTGTCTTCACACTCTGAAGTAATTATTTGTTCTCCATCATGAATACCACCTTGCTTATTTTCAAATATGGACTGAAACTATAAGTAACGATTTTTATTGAGGCATTTTTAAAGAATCTATCACATATAATACTAAAAAATCAATATTATGAATAAAATATTAATCAAAAGAAACACAAATTTCTAGGTCTTCAATTGATAATTATTATTACGGTTATCTCTACCTCAATATGTTGCAATAGAAAATAATCACTTGTGCTAACTGAATTTTTATCAAAGACACCAAATTTCCCATCTTTATGTTGATAGTTGTTCTCTCATCATCTAAATTTCATGCTCCTGAATACCATAATAGAATCTTCTTCATGTAATATACAAGACCTTAAGAAAAACAATATTTATCTTCCACTATACCATCACAGGCCACTTGATCTTGTTTGGTGATGCCCAAGCCAATGGATTTTTCTTCAAACACTTGTTCAGTTTTCAAGATAGTTTTCTTTAATATGATAATTCTTTGTATTACACAATTGAAAAAATGATATAGAATGCACCATTTGACATGATCTTATTGATATGATGTTCAAGGGTTGTAACTTGAAAGTATTTCCTCACAAACTTGACACCATGCAAATAACCCAACTAAATAGCATTATTGTCTTGCTTTCCAATCATATCCATGGAAAATTTTCAACAACTTTTATTAATTTCTTTGAAGAGATCATAAATATGAACGTATTGCCTAGATATACATAGGGTGCAAATCTCTGTGTCATCAGGGCATGTTATCTCACAAGTTGTAGGTTGGGAAAATGTTGACCCAATTCACAAGATGGTGACAACTAAGGGAAAAACTACCCATTGTCACCTCATATAGGTACTCTTGTCACTTTAGAGATGAAGTGATCACCTCAAGGGGGACCCTAGGGGGAAATGAGATGGAAATTGGTACTTATGAATGGATTCCCCTATAGGTCAAGTTGATATATGGAAGGAGGGTTGGAAATGAGTCTTGGTAGTATTCAACGGTTTCCAAGAAGTTCAAGCACCTATGGATGATGATAGTATCTGCCTGAGACAATAGAAAAACCAACTATGTGAGATATATGTCAAGTGGAAAAGCAAGTTAAGCTTGTTGTCCTTATTTATAGAAGCCAAAAAATATATATATCAAAAAGTAAATAGTTGTTAGAGCTGCTAAATAAATTCCAAAAATCAAGATAATGATACAAGAGCTAAGCTAGGTATAACTAGTACAACTCAAGATTGAAAGAGAAAGACTTTAGCATAAATGTAAGGTTTTTATAAAAACGTGTTACAGAGATATTTTATCATCCTTATGGCTGTAACAATTAAGTTTTTACAGAAAAAAAAATCATCCATCAGAACTTGCAAATAATCCACCCAAAAAATGTGTTGGAACTAGTGGACTATAGGGGCAAATTACTAGCAACTTCTGAGGGTTGAAAAGAGAGTTGTTTAGGGTTTTCTGCAGCCCTAATGGATATACATTTAAATTTAAATTTGTAACAGAAGAAAAACTACTTGGAAAAATAATATTCCTTTGTGGCCTTAGCAAGCTTAGAACACATAGAAAATATTCCAACTTAGACGATCTCAATATCTCAACTTTTTACGATTACCAATGCAATGATTTATTTCTCCAATGCGTGAAGATTAATGTCTTTCTATTGGGTAAATGGAGTATCTTTATTAAACAAGTTCTATGAGTTACATCCTTGGGGTTGTAATCCCTTTTACTCCCCAAGGAAAACCCTAACCAACAAGGAAAACATAGGAGGGTGTAAGCCCTTTACTCCTCCTAGTATCTGTTGCACCAAAAATTATTTCAAACAATTATAATGGACTTGGAGGGGGTTGTATGCCATTATACTCACCAATAAAGAATCACATTAACCTTACAACTAAGAAAATAAAGAAATAAACATGAAATCCTCACCTAGTTGAAGCATTAACAAGATGAAACCCTAATTCACCAAGAAAATTCCACCATAAAGCAAGAAACGAGCCTCCAAGAGATCTAGCCCATCATCCATCCATACAATAGAAAATATAAATCATCATAAGATAATGTATCCAAGAGAGAAAGAGAGTTTCCCAAGTAGGGCGCAAATTTCAGCCAATGTAGTCTTCTCACAACGAGAGAGCTATGTTAAAATGAAATAGAGTTGAACTCTATTTATACAAAATGTTCTAAAACATGTTTGTCCACAAAACTTAGGGTAAAACACAAGATAATGGGTCAACAACCCTTACCTTTCCCCTTTACAAAATTAATATTATTTAATTCATATTTTGCACATAAGAGAAACCTTAGAAACATGGCGTTGCCCCTCTTTTGGGAAACATTTGACACTTTTTCTCAAGTTGTTGAGTTGGAGAAGGGAGCGTTAGGCCTCCAAAGGACAATTTTCTTCAACCAAATACTTTATTCCACGATTCATGGGCCTCTTCCTTCAAAAATTTCCAAATTTCCATCATCACCACCACAACCTAGCTCTAGGTGACGTCAAGCCCTCAATAGGTGACGTTTTGGCCCTTTCATGCAAGTCGTTTGGCATGTAGGGGCTAGGAAAGCTCCTCCAAGGTGTTGTCTAGGACTCCAAATTCATGTCATCATAATCCGTAGTGTGTTCCATTGGCATCCAACCTATGGGATTCAAGCGCCGTGGAAGCCCAAACTAGGCTTGTTCTTCCAAAACTGTCCACCAACTAGGTCTTGCAAAGACAAATGGATACACCCTCCAAGGATCTCAAGTCAAATGTATCATGATGAGTAAATAAAATCAATAAAAGATCCATCTAAGTATGTACATCCTAACCACCTTATCAAAATAAACAAGTGCTCAAAGACCCTATGCAATTTTCCAAGTTTAGGTATGGGAGGGTTGACAAAATGACCTATTGAGTGAATCGTACCTCAAGTTTAGGGGTGTTTCTCGAGGGTAACTCTTTCTAAGTCATGTGGATGAGGTGTCATGTATGGGGGAAATACTTTTGGGCATGGAGTTCATGACATACAAGGGGTTGTAGTGTCTCATTTATGGGTGCCTTTGTAGAGGGTGTGTTGCACCTTTGTTTTCAATGCAACCTTTTTCCAAGCCCATTTATTGCCTTTATTCTTTTAATATGTTTCTAGGTTGAAGACAAGGTGGGGATTATACCTAAGCATGAAAAAATATACCCACCTTGACTCTACCTTAGTCACATCATGCTTCCCCAAGTGGAAAACATGTGTGGGGCTTCTACCTAAGCATTAAAAATAGTTCCCACACATGTTCCACCATGGTTGGAATTTTGTTATTAGTTATTTTTCATGGGTCCCATCAGTTTCTTATGAGAGACATTTCATTATCCTTGGGATCCCTGGGAGAGCATATAAAAGGTTAATGATTGGATTTTATCTTTTTCTAGCTACAAGCCTCTGGGCCTTCAACCCCTTATTCCCATGAAATGAGGGACAACCCCTTCTTGGGTCAGTATACCCGAAAATACCAAAAGGTAAATAGATGAGGGGATGAAGTGTGGAAAGTGACAAGTATGGTTGGGAATGGCACAATGAATCGTCAAGAGGACCTCCTAGTAGAAAACCTATCCCTAAGGGTGACACACTTACTAGGGCACAAAATCAACCACCAAAGTTAAACAATGCAAAGAGCATAATGTCCAAGCAAATTTTACATAATCAAAAGTAGTAATGGATGCAACAAACTCAAATTCCTAAAATATTGAAATGACAATCACCATAATACCTAGCTTATACTTCATGGAGCAAGAGCCAATGTCTTTCGGAAGCCAGTTGATGTGGTGGATATCGTCTTGATGACCCTAGAACAATGGTGGCAAGGTGGGTCTTTGTCTGTGCAAGTGGACATTGTTGGACAAACTATCTCTTGGTACTCCATGTATGCGACCTGAGGGCCTCGAGACATCATCTCCTTAGTTATCCCTAGGATTTGGGGATAACATATGGCTCCTACTTAGGGACATGTACTCGTCGTAGAGTGCATGAGAACCACAACATATCCTATTGGACTTGTGCCTACACTGAAACATAACACTATAAAATATAGGGTGTTTCTATAATCCTTTGTCCATATGTATCAAAACCAAAATGATAACTAATCTAGAGAAGATTTTTTTATCATTTTTTCAAAAATTTCTAAACTAAACATGAAATCAATATGCAAGTAGATAAGATGAAATATGAAATGAAGCTAAGCTATCATGATCAATCAAGATGCAAATGCAAGGAAAGCAAGATGACCTACCTACTTACTTAGGGCCTAGTCCCTGAAGAAGTCAAGTGCCACCTTGAAAATAATGTTTGAGGAGGGATCCATTAACCAATAATTACATCCTCCTCCCTTCTGTCGTGGACAAATAAAAAGATTTTGGCCCAGATATTTCCTATATCTTGTAGGGCCCCAACCAAAGACTCTTAAACATTGGACACATTCTAGGTTTTTCTCTCCTCTTGTCCCACATTAAGACTTGGTCCCCCTTTTTGAAATCTCTTTGCCTTGCTCTACGATCAAAATTCCCTTTTAATTTTTCTTGGTTCTTTTCCATTTGATCAAAGTCCATCCTTCAAGTTTCATCCAATTCCATAATTTGATAAATTCTCCTCTTCAAAGCTTCTTTAATTGTGGAAAATTGTTGGGCTATTTGTAGTGTTGGAATCTGGAGGTTTATAGGTAGGTGTGCTTCTAACCCATAAACTAACCCAAAAGGGGTTTTCCCGGTAGAGGTCTTAGTAGTTGTGTAGTTTTCCCACAAGGCATACTTAATCTTGCTATCCCAACGATTTTTGTTTTCCCCAACAATATTATTTATAGTATTCATGATGTTTATGTTGTTGGATTCCGCTAATCCCTTTCCTTGAGGATAATAATTTGAGTGTGACAAAACGATCCCATACTTAAAACATAACTCAATGAGTGCCATCAAGCTAAAACATTTAGCGTTATCCATGGTTATTTTGGCAGGAACATCGAATCTAGTGACAATATTTTCCTCAAGGAACTTCATCACAACCTCTTTTGTTGCTTTCTTTGTTGGGATAGCTTCCATCCATCTAGTGAAGTATTCAGTGGCTATCAAAAGCCATTGATAACCATTACTAGAGTTTTCCTTAAAATCACCAATGAAATCCAATCCCCATTGTTGAAAGGGTGCTTCTATGATGACTGACTTAAGGGGAAGGGAAGGGAGGCATTGTTTATTGACAAAGAACTGACACAGTTGACAGGATCTGATGTACCGATGCATGTCGGAGAAAATATTGGACCAATAATATCCCACCCTTAATATCTTATGGGAAGTAGTGCGAGATGCAAAGTGGCCTCCAAAATACCCTGAATGAATGTCAACCATTAACTTGTTGGGTTCTTCCTTATTCACACACCTGAGGATCACCCCATCAGGGTTCCTCCGCCTGAGACTATCTTTTGTTAAGAAATACTTCATAGCTTTGAGCCTTAGGGATATTCTCTTGTGATCTACCAAATGATCAGGGCAAGTTAGGTTCTTCAAGTAATAAATGATATTTGAATACCACTCGTTGTTCTTAATTTCACTTATGACAACGTTGATTTGTTCCTTATCTCCCATATTGATGTCTTCTTGATTGATTTCTTTCAACATCTTAGCCAACACTTGGGATTTGATTATCTTGGATGGTTTTATCTCCAAGTAATATTCCTATATCTATGAAACCCATTGTCCACTTGATCCAAGACAATCTTGTTGTGATAAAACAACTTTTACAATGGAAAAAACATACCTACTCTCTTGTCAATTCTCTCTAGAATTTTCAAACTTATGTGGGATACAACGATATCAAAGATTTTTTTTTCCCCTAGGGTCACCCAGGATTCCCCCCTTGAGGTGATCACTTCACCTCTAAAGTGATGGGAATACCTATCTGAGCTGACAATGGAAAAGTGTTATCTTAGTTGTCTCCATATTGTGGTTTGGGTCGGGCTTTGCCCAACATACAACTTGTGTAATAACAAGGCCCACATAATAAGTGACCCTAATAGTAACACCTATTTAAAAAAATGGATAAGCTTCATTTGCACTTGTCTCACTTGAGAAAATAGATCACTATTGATGTTATCTCAAGGGGTACTATTGTACCCTTACACATCTTCTGTACTTGGGTTATATTTTGTTATGATGTGTGATTATTTAGTGAATTATGCATAATATGATGTTTTCACATATAATTAATTATGCCCCTGCCCCTAGCATTTCTAACATGAATGAGATTGATGCCCCTCAGTTTACATTGAGATTGGTTCTAAAGTAAGGGGGACACCCCATAGAAATCCTACCAATGCAGATTCAAGAACTTTACATTGGAGACATCCTCCTATTGGTCAGGAAATTGTACAACATATTGATAACTAACTTATGTTCTCTCTTATTCCAATCCTCCTTTTCTTGTTTTTGGGATTAAGAGAATGCATATCTGAATGTTCATATTTGGATATATTGAGCTTCAATTCTTCCATAGAGACCAATAGTATTACATGAGTTTTGTTGCTACAATTATCAGGTATAGCTTAATCTTGTTATTGTTACATGCCTCCTTAAAGAGATTAATGAGTTTTTGGTACTTTAATGGATCTATTTAGTACAATTCTTAAGGATTCTCTACTACATACTATCCATCGCTTAAAATTATATCCACGTTATTTATCTCACAGGACTTATATGTACTTCCTTCAATTATTTTTGTTGGGATCCCTAGCTCATCTAGGGCAGGATCGACTCCGACTTATTTTTCCCGTGGAGTGCACTGGTCAAGGTTTCTAGTGGACTATTTTCTAACCAACCAATATGGAACTAGGTGTCCACCAACCCACCTTTCCCTGGCTTCCAAGATGCTTGACTAACATTCTAGGTTAGGTGGGACATAATTGTGCGCACTCTCTACCGAGCGAGACAAATCCTTGGATTAGGGAAACCAATGTTCCCCTCAATTAGGCTAGCTACCTATAATATTGATTGATCTAATCCATAATAAAATTGAATATTAAACAAAAGAATACATAATCAAATTGTATGTCTACATCGTTTCAATGTCAATTAAATATGTGGTGCCCAAAACCATTCCCTAGTTGAGATAATTCCAACATACAAAAGGATGGTCCCTTTTGTTTTCAATCTGTTATCATCAAGGGATCCTTTTTTCTACATCCCCTATGAGCTCACTTATGAATATCCCAATGGAATTCCCCTGTTACATTTTCCTACCTAACATAAGTGTTCATCATCAAACCCTGCGGATATATGATGATGTCATAAGAAAACAAAATGAACTATACAACATTGGGCAATTATGCATCAATCTGAATGATGGATGATGTCCTTGGTGAAGTCGATAACGACTCCCCGAAGAAGAATTCATCCTCTTATTCCCACCTATATGGTCATTGATCTCGAGAGGATCAAGTAATCATAGCCAAATAATAATTATATGAACAACTCCTCCAAACAACATTCATATCGTTTTAATTTCTAGTTGAGTTTGGACATAATGAGTTTTACAATTTCTTAATGGATAGGGCTATTGATTGTCAGTTAACCCAAACTAATACCACTACAAATATTGCTGGGAGGGTGGGTCATGTAATTTTTCCAAAATAAATAACATATAATGGTTGGGTTGGTTAGTAGTATAGTCTGATGGGGTACATGAAACCCCTTACCAACTTGCTCTTCTGCATTCATGGAAAGTGGAACTAGAAAGAAACTCCTAAATAGATCATTTATGTATTTCAAATATTTTTTAACCTCAATGCAATTATTTAACTCAATTTCAAATACATTATTAAAGGGTACATAAAGTTACATTGGACCTAAAATAATTTTTTAACTGTTATGCATTGGGACGTCGGAATGGACCCTCCTTTGTTGTTGTGGGAATAAGAAGGACCTGAAAACATATTGGGTAGGTTTTGTCAACCCACCACCCAATATGGTTGTTCAGTGGGCCATCAAGGTTTCACCTGACATGCTACAAGCAATTGATCTGTCATAGGGTGGGATTTCAATATTGGTTGGATTTGATCCACAATTCATAGAGAGTACCATGGTGGCACCTGGTTTCACCATTTTGTATGATAGAATTTTGAACCTGAAAAAACCATGAACTCACTCCCCATGTGCAAACTGAATCAATCGTTGATGGAGTAGAAGTAAATAGGGATGGGTGGGAAATATTTTTGTTGTTTCAACATGCAAGAAATATGAAAGGGAATCAATCGCCCACCTCCATTTGTGGACTAGGATGGATTTTCTATAAGAAATCCTTGCAACCTGTCCCAATGAGAAACATACTTCAGTATAATTGAAATGAGATGAAATCAAATGAAGGTGAATTCCATTCCAATAATATATTCTCTTTAGACCAGATTTGTCTCTATTGTGAGTGTTTTCATCTGTGCATTTTCATTCATCCACTTGACACATACATACATGATAACCCTTGTCTAATGATGTATCATATATGAGGCATTGGTCTCAATAAAATCTTACTAATAGTGGGTCTTCCCCACTTACTTACCTTTTTTTAAGTTATGGAAGGATTTACCTAATTATATAGATTATATTGGGGGGAACACATTCTTGTTTCACTTTTTGTATTTCGAACTAGAAATAGAGAGGGCACACCAACTTCCAAGCCTTTCGTGGGTACAAAAACTGATGGGTGCACATGATTTCTTCCCAATCAGTGAATTAGTCCTCGCTTCCCCAAAAGAAAGAGGGACAGACTAAGAGGGTGAAGATCAATGAAGACATTGTCTCAACAAATATCTCAGTGGATATGTGTTTCCCTTATAATCCCACTAAAAACATATTAATATCGATTGATAGGACAAAGTAAAGATAGTGCTCTCTCCTCTCCCCGTCCCTAGAATCCTTGTTCTCAGGGACACTCATATAATGAGAGATGAAGAGATTATATATATATATATATATATATATATATATATATATTCCATTTAGATCAAGATTGAACAAACAACCACACGAGAAAGTGTTTTTTTAGCAATCTGAGTGGATGGTTGGCCTGCCATCGGGAAAGTCAGTAAGTGGAAGAAATCCATCTAATTTAGGTGATATATATATATATATATATATATATATATATATCAAACTTGAACAAAGTGTTTTTTTAGCAATCTGAGTGGATGGTTGTCTTGTCATCGGGAGAGTAAGTAGGTGGGAGAAATCCATCTAATTTAGGTGAATCCGGAAAGGGGTGTTACTGACACTGTTGAATCCTAACCTTCACGTAGTTCATGTTAGTCAATCCTAACACACTGGGATGGGTGATAAAGAGCCTAGTGAAATAAATTCATATGATTGATTGGATTGAACCATTATTTCTTTCAATAGTGAGTGAGTGAGTGTATCGGTAACTGTGACATGAAAAATTTTCTCGCGAACGATAGGGAGGGTTTGGATTATAAATTGTGGAGCAATTGGCAACAAGTACCCAATCAAATCTTAGAAGGAGTTTCAACCACCGAATAGGTTGAATTTTTAATAGTTCCCACAATGTAAGAAAGATCAATCTATCAAAGACTATGAGACTAAGGTGAATATTGGGTGGGTGGTTCTCTAAAATACGCCTGAATCTCCCATAAAATTTTCATTGCAGAAGGCTGGCCAAATATATATTGGAGCTCAAACTTCCCCGAACATTTAAACTATTTATTAGATGAAAAAATAACAATACAAAATGATAGATGTGTATGCCACTGAAAAAATCCAATTGACATTTCCCCATAACTCGTCAAAAGGATTTTATGTCTTCTGGAATTTCACCATCAACCTATCAACTTGGCAAGCAAGTAGAAATGAAAATGTGAACTCACACACATAAATAAATAAATAAATTATGTGTG
>ML815902.1:32125-71135 GCA_009831015.1 Picea engelmannii | reverse complement strand
ATCCATCGATCTGGAAGGAGTTCGTTACATTATTCACCACAAGAAATAATAGCACATGTGTTACAAGGGAAAAACTCTCTATGGCCAAGGGTAAACCACAACAGACAGGTATGACTGCAAAAATCAACCCAATTCCAACATATGCTATATAAACTAATGTGAAATATAAGAAAGATACCTACCTCGATCCAACGTTTGATGATGTTCTACCGTTGAGCATTTTTACCCAAATCTTTATACATGCGAGAAGTTCTCAACAAACAAGCAAAGCAAGTATATAGTGATGATACGAAAGGGGTTATGACATCAGATAGCATAATACATTAATAAACATTACAAACACGCCTATGGATAATAATCATATATTTTCAAGATACCAATAGGATGAGAAAGGAGTATTTCTATTAATAATTGATCACCAGAAGTGTCAACATTACAGAATTTCGTGTTGGCATGGTTCGAAACCAAGAAACCAAGTTCCTTCCAACTAGGTCCCCACCACTTCAATCCTCCACCAAAGGAAATCTCATGAGAAAGAGGCAAAGAGGTCCTCTCAATAATAAGGGAAGAGATTGGGGGTTGAACACTATGTTCAGACTTGAGGGACAAAGGGATGCAGACTCAATATGAAGTAATTTCTCCAGAGTAACTTTGCTCTCAAATTTGAATGCTTTCTCCTTATTTTCCAAGGTTCGAAATTGTGCTCTTATAGCCTCTAGAATGCAACTGAAGGGTCGAGTCAAAACGTTTCCAGTATATGGAAGGCCAAGGATCATAAATATTTTGTCGTGACATGGACGCTTGACCTCATTTTATATTTTCTAGTACGAATCCCGATATACGCGAGTTGAAATGGAGCAGCAAGAATATACGCATCTTGCATAGCAGTTAGGGAGCATATATGTGGAAAAATGTACATTTTTAGCTATGGATTCATCAAAAAAGGGATGAAAAGTCTGCATAGGGAAATGGAAAAAGGCCCTCTATGCAAGATAGCAATGGTGAGGCAAATCTTGCTATAACAGATGCCCCCTAATGTGTGAGATCAGAGGAGTATCTTTTGTGACTGAAATACATTATAAATAACCCAGAAGTGGAGTGGTAGAGAACTAGTTGGACGAACTCAATTTCTCATTACATTATGTACTGACTTTGCATACATGGCTGCCAAGAATACAATGCAGATCCATGTGAAAAATATACCAAACAAGTGTTCATGGCCATGGATAGGCAAATACAAATGTGGTTATATGCTAAAAGTTTTCATAGTCATGAACAAGGCCCAGTGAAACCAGTCTCAAAAATCAATCTGAAGATATTTGTATACCATGTAGTACAATCTGATCTCCCATGATCACTGAAGTCAAAAAGGTATTGGTCCAATGAAATGGAAGAAACAACTCAGGAAAGTTGCGGCCACATAGTGATGTCTTCAAGTCTTCTACACTATCCACCAATGGTGCAAGTCTACATCATATGAATAAATGAGTTGAGGTCGAACATGATGAGACATCGTTTGATTACCGGTCATTGAAGTATATCGTTAACAAATGTGAGACATCCTACCGATAATGAAAGTAGGTATCAAGGCACCGAGTACATCCCTACAAATGTGAATAAAGGATTTGGTGTCGAACACTTGAGAGATCCATTGATCAGGAGACATTGATGTATTCCCATATGTCAATGGCGAGAGAGCCTGCCACTAATGACTGCAAGCCTCAAGGTAATCATAAAACTCTAGGTCTCATATCCAGAATAAATGAGCTGAAGTCGATGGAAGGAGACCCACTGAAAGGAGAGAATTGAGGCATCTCTCATCAATCAGCACGAGGAACAAAGCAGGAGCTTCATGATTTGGTGGAGATCGGACGAAGAACATGTTCACGAACCAACGACACTGTGTGTCTTTCGCGTATGCCAAATGCAAGTGGTACATGAAAAGGACCCTCTGAACAGCAACCAATGATGAAAAATTGCTGACAAAGGCGAGCAAACCACCAATAAGGCTAATGGCATCCAAGACACTGCATGAATCCCAAAGTGTGAATAGATGTCTTGCCTTCAAACACAAGGGAAACCACCCAGTCAACGACCAATGATGAAATGTCGATTGTTGGGTTCAAGGTGACCTACCAATGATGAAATTAGGGTCAGGGTGCATGATAAGACCAAAGTATCATGTGATTCTGAGACAAACTGAGGTTATGGCCGACATGCAAAGTCAATATTTTTTAGGAGTGGCTGACACAGGTTGATATACATCCTTTGAACAAGAGCATGAGACATATGGTGAACTCCGGCAGCATGGACTCAATGATTTGACAATTGGATGAAGGAGGCATCAATAACATTCTCTATAGGGACTATAAGAGTAACGAGTCAGTAGAGAAAACTCTATAGCGAGATCATCTTCCTAAGGCCATGCTAAACCCAAAATTATGATGACACACAGACTCAATAACTTTGTGTTATGTTCAAAGGTGACAGGACTGCTGCCAATTACAATATAGTATTCCCTTCCCGCCCATCTTTTTTTGTTTTTTCATAGCAAATGAATGCTATGATACGGAGGAGGGAATGAGTGTCGCTAGTAAGAAAAACTAGTTCCAACAGTGGAATGTACCTATGATCAATGCTAGGAAATGCATGCGGGATATGGACACTCGGGGTGATGTTCCATCCAAGGTATGGGGTGTCAAAATGTGAAGGATAAAAACAAGGCTCTGCTTGGTTGAGGATGCAAACTTCTTAGGCAACGGTTTATAACGCAAAGCAAGAACCGTCTAAAGGCTTAATACAACAAGCGAGGGCATGAGATGAAATCATAACTTAACGCCAAAAAAAGTATTTTTTTATATCTTTTAGTCTACTTGGTGTGAAAAAGGGGTAAACTTGTGCCAAATGGACGTCTTTTCAAATCCAATTTACAAGTGTAAAAAAGACAAGTTCACTAGGCAATCTTTTCTATTTTTTATAGCGAGTCAGAAAAGAACTTAACTAGGACTCATGATCTTTCAAATCCAATTTTAACGAGTGTGAAAGGGACAACTCACTCAATGATATTTTCAGTTTTTGGATGAGTCGGAAAAGAGATTAACTGAGACTTGTTATTGGGAGTCCGTGGGTAATAAGGCCGCGTGTGCATGAATGAGAAATTAGGCTCATTGTAAAGTCATGTATTGAATTATAATGGACTCCTGGTCCTAAGGAAAAACTCGGCATGGGCACCAAATGATGAAGAGGTTCTAACTAGGGTACCCATGTTTGGTAAGTCTCTACCATTTATTAACGACGCTATTAATAGCAGATGAAGGTTTATGCATCGTAATAAATGGGTTCGTACCTAAGGCGTAAAAAATGGTAGACTAAGGATAATGCAAAGAATGAACAATAGAGTAGGTGCCTATCTTATATGCTCGGTTATGAATGTACCTGCCTGAGGAGACGAACGACCAACCATGATATTGAAATCCGTAAGAAAATTGAGTTGAAACTACAAAAACCAGCTTAAAACCATTTTTGAATTAGTCCATTAGGCAAAACAATAGCATAAAACTATATCAAGTGGGTAAAAATGGCTTATAAATAGTAATAAAATCAAAATTTACTGTATCATTTTCATTTTTACCCAAATAGTGCAATTTGGACTAAAAATCCTCCATAATTCAAATGGCGAACGTGGGAGAAATAGGCAACTGAATCACGCACCATATGGACCAGGTAACTCTTCATCCCTTCATCTTTAATTTTAGTGCTTTACAATTTTGAGTTAGGTTCTATTTTGTTAGTTTTTAAGGGCGCAAATTGGGTTTTTCGATATACACAGGTTTCCCTGCATAGGTTGGGTATACGACTAGTTATACGCTCCTGTGTGAACTACAGAGGGCGTATAGCAGGCCCTACCCACGATTTTTTGTAAATAAACCACGTATACGTGTGAAAATGGAAAAAAAAGATGTTTCTAACTAAAAAATGATTTGGTTTTTTGCAGGATGGTGTTGGAATGGAGAGAGTGAGAGCATGAGAAGGTAGATGCAGTAGTGGATCAAGATCTGGCGGCTCAAGATGCTTTAAAAAGATGTGGTTTATACAATTTTTGGGCTCTCAAAGGAATGAGGGCCCAAGTGAGGTTGTTGGAAATGATGGTGGATTATTTGGATCCTGATAGCGAGAGCCTTATTCTTGATGGACAATCATTAAGGATCGAAGTAGAGGAAATCTACTTCTTGACTGGACTTTCACACCGAGGGGAGTTTGTGGACCTCAAGTCTTGCGGGGCAGGGAGTGGGCTGAAGGTCAAAGAATACATCGAGGCCCACTGTGTTGCAGGGACTCCCATGGTGGGAAGTCAAATCCCTATCCAGGATATATGTAACCTCAGCCTGAAGATTATTGTGCTCGTTCTTACCAAGATCATAGGATCAGCCTCATTGCATCAAGCATTGAGACCACTTATGTTTTACGCACTGGAGTGTGCTAGACCCACCATCTACGACTAGTGTACCTCATTGCTGACCAACATGAAAGGTCAGTTGACAGAGTGCAAGAAGGGGGGGAAACGAAACTTCGGGTTTGCCTCTATCCTTTGCAGCTTCTTTTTCGAGTGAGTCTCGGGTATGGGACCTAGAGTGGAATCATTCGTAGAGGACCACGTGATTCGGCTATGGCACGATGGATCGAGGTCATGAAACGACAGGGGGGAGGTAGGGTGATGACACCCTACAATGATGATTTTTTCTTCTGGTGGCGGAGACAAATCATAGCTCTAGATGACTATCCCTAGGCGAGAATCGATTTCAAAGGGGATCCTGATATGTCGCTTCCACCAGGAGCTGCCTACGGCGCCATAGGTAAAAGTTTTTATATATTTCATTTTTTTGTATTTTTGTATTAAAGAGGAAAAAAAATATTTTTGGATGGTGTTATTAATTCGATACATGTGTGATTGCAGATGTGGGTCTGCAACAGCCAGAAGGGTTCCTATGACATAGGTGGAGGCACCGGAGAGATGAGGCAGTGGGAGGAGAAGCGGAGAGAGTCCTACAGAACATGTAGGGTAACCTGTCTCATCTGACACAGAGGATTCCTATGGTTCAGGTGGAGGATCTACCTAAAGCCATGCAACGACAGGTTTTCAGTGTACCTAGAGCATGGGTATGACTCTTCCGGTGTCTTGCAAACGCCATGGTTTTCTATCATGATACACATCCGGTGCTACAGGCGTAGATGTCATGAGACATGTATATCAGTTGTATATGTATTTTGAGGGTGTTAGCCCCAATTTTGTAATATAAACACCATATTTTTTGGAAATATATAAAGAGGGATCTTCGGCTTTACTCATATCTTACAATGTGTACATTGATTTAATGGTATTCTTTGCTTTATTAATGTGACAAATTCCAATCTAAAACATAATTAGTGTAGGAATCAGATACATGATTAGAACTTCTAGGGATGTGGAAGTATGTAATAAAATCAAATTGTCGTGCTAAAAGACATACCCGTAGGAATCGACGGAGTAACGTCAGATCATGCACACGGTAACTGTCGTTCAACTGACATATGATTAACTGAGAATCTAGGTGAGCCTCTAGAGAGTGAATACCATGTGAGATAGCATCGCGCAAAAGTTCTATGATGGCTCTATATTTGGCCACATTGTTCGTGGATGGCCTTAGACATACGCCACCTGAAGACACCAGTAGACCCTCGGGTGAGTAAATCACTCAAGCAGAGGAAGCCAAGTTCTATGTATGATGGCTGGCTCCATCTGCAAATCCTAGGTAGACCAAAGACTCCGTTGACATCTGCCAACAAAAAGGGAAAACTCAATAAGAAAGCCAAAGACAAAAAGAAAAAAGATGTATATACAATAAATTTACATTAGTATACAAAGGGTTTCTCTCAAGCCGAGGGCTCAAGCGTAATACTTTTTCAAGTAGAGCCCATTTTTGGGCTTGACCAATTTCTTCCCTTCATAATCTTCCAATTCATAGGCTCCTTTTTCTAGAACATGTTGCACGATATAAGGACCATGCCACATGGGTTTAAACTTGCCTTCCCCTAGCAGTTCTTTGGCTTGGTCATACAAAAGGACCAAGTCACCCTCGGTATACGATCGGGGACAGACAGACTTGTCATATTGAACCTTGACACATTTTTTGTTTGCCTCGATAACCATAAAGGTGTCTCGACACTACTCGTCAAGACTCTCTAGGTGCACCAGGCAACGCTCTAAATCTGAAGTGTCAAGTAGGAGCTCGACTGCCAATTTGAGAGAAGGGATTTCACATTCAACAGGAAGTATCGACTCCACACTGTGTACTAACTGAAAAGGGGAAAAACTGGTGTATCCTGAACCGAGGTTCGGTATGCCCAAAGCACGGGATACAGCATGATGTGCCAATTGGAATTACTCCGACTGACAGTTTTTTGCAAAATGCTCTTGAGAGACTTGTTGATGGCCTCTACTTGCCCATTTTTCTGGGGTTAATAAGGAGACGAATGACCATGTTTAAACCCCAGCTTTGACACTAGTTCTACCATCATTTCATTCTGAAAGTGACTGTCATGATCCGTGACAATCTCACTTGGGATACCGAACCGGGCGATAATTTGGTTGAACACGAAGAAGGTTGCAGTCTTCCCATCGGATTTTATAGTAGGCATGGCTTCGGCCCATTTGGTAAAATAGTCGACATCCACGATGATGTGTTGATTCCCCCCAGCCGAAGTTGGGTTGCAATCAATGAAATCTATCCCCCACTTGGTGAAGGGACTGACAGTAATGCCTAGGTGAAGAGGGGATGGGTGCGAGCACATTTTTTGAGTGAACACATGGCAGGGGTGACACTTCTTAATTGCTTCAATGTAGTCTTTAAATATGGTGGGCCAGAAGTAATCAGCTCGCAGGATTTTTTGGGTTGTCACAAGCCCGGATAGGTGACCACCACAAGCCCCTTTGTGGTAGTCATCTAGGACTAACTCGGCTTCCTCGTGAGTTAAGCAATGACGTAAGATACTGTCTATTCCTTGGTGATACAAAGTGTCGTCGATGATGGTATACTTTTTGGCTTGGTATCTAACTCGTTGTCGATCATCTCGTGAGAGATTCTGAGCGAACATCAAGGTTTGAAGATATAAAACAATGTCTCCATACCAGGGGTTAGACGACGAGACAAGGAAAATGTGTTTGTTTGCAAACGAATCGACATGGATAACATCCTCATTTAATCATGGGAAATCAGATATTAACTCTGCAAAAACTAGTGACTTCTTGGACTTGGCTGAAGAAAAGTCGAGATCAAATTCTTGTAATATGACAATCCATTTATTATATTTCTTGCCTATGATACGCCTAGTGAGGACGTATTGAAATGGATTAGCATCAACGACTACAGTATTTTTGCAAAGCAATATATAGTTTCGTAAACGTTGGACTGTGTGAATGGCAACCAAAGCTATCTTTTCTATGTAAGAGTAATTAAGATCAGGACCGACTAAATTTCGAATGATATAGTAGATGACGTGTTCATGGAGCTCATCATCCTCCTGAACTAGAACCATACCAATCATCTCTTGGGACACGGAAATATATAACAAGTAATCTCTACTGTAATCAGGAGATTTAAATAGAGGAGTCGATACCAAGGCTTTCTTTAAGGCGTCGAAAGACTCCTGTACTCGCTCATCCCAGATAAAAGGGCTGTCTTTCTTCAATAGGTGCATGAAACCCTTAGTGATATTGGCATAATTCACTATAAACTGATGCAAAAAGTTAGCTTTCCCCTGTAAACCTTGAAGTTGTCTAATCGTGCCTAGGGGAGGCAATTGAAGTATTGCCTCAACCTTGAGAGGATCTACCATGATCCCAGTCTCGCAAACTAAAAATCCTAAGAGACGGCCAGACCTAACGCAAAAGATGCATTTGTGAGGGTTTAACCGGATTCTATAGCAACAACATCTTTCAAAAACTAGTCGAAGGTGTGTGACATGATCCACTCTCTTGCGAGAGTGAGCAGCAATATCATCTAGGTAAGCTTTGACTATATGCTTGAGATCGTGAAAAGAGAAAGTCATGGCACGTTGGAAGGTTGCTCCGGTATTTTTCAAGCTGAAAGGCATTTTCCGGTATGAAAAAGTACCCCAAGGACATATAAATGTCGTCATGTGTTGGTTCTTAGGTTTGATCTAGATTTGATTATATCCTGAAAATCCATCCATAAAGGAAAATATTTCACTTCCCGCACACTCATCGAGAATCTTATCAATGAAAGGCCTGAGGAAGTTATCTTTAGGACAAGCTTTCTTCAGTTTGTGAAATTCCATACACACACGAATGGTTCCTTTCTTTTTATTCACAGGAACGGGGTTGGATACCCATTCGTTTAAGGTAACCGGGTAGATGAAGCCAACATTAAGTAGCTTCTCCACCTCTACCTTAATAGCGGGGGCCTTCCTATGATTAATATCTCTAAGACGTTGTCGAACAGGTTTAGCATCCGGATAATTTCTAATTTCATGTTCGACAATGCAAGGATCGATCCCTAGAATCTCTTCATATGACCAAGCAAATACATATCGAAATTCTTTGAAGAGGTTGGTGTAGATCAAAATCTCTTATGGCGAACAATCTTCACCTATATTTACTTTCTCAATTTTTCCAGGGGTATGAGAGATGCCAATCGAGATGGTAGGAGAAATACTCACCATATTTCCTTCAGCATAAATACCGTGCGTATCAAGTGGAACTACGATGTGACCGCCTATCTCACTGAAAGTAGATCAAAAATCATCTTGCTCATTTCTTTCGAGACTTGGGAGAAAATAAGATCGATGATGCATATCTTCCCAAGGTCTCTCGGGAACATTCATGGCTTCGAGGATGGCTTCATCCGAAAGCAAAGTCTCATCTAATAAATCATGTGAACAAGATAACGAAGTGGCCCATACAGGCTTAGGAATGGGATCCTCCTCATTCGTCTGCGAGGTAACGAGATCGGGATCAGCGGAAGAGTCAAGGATAGATTGATACTCAATCTCCACTACCGATAGTGGCATATACATGCTAGCATGCAACTAACCTTCAATCAAAGAAGTTGGAGAAGGTAAGGTCCAAGGATCACTAACATAGGAAGTGCGGAAAGGAATGGACCTCTTTGTTGAAGCGGGCCTACTAGACATGGCGTAAACATGGTGAATCGGTGTCGAGAAGTCGAAACTACCCATGAGGGAAGAATACATTTCGACACCGATATTCTCAGTTGTCGGTTGATAATTGTCGATCACAGGGATTGATGGTCCAAAATATGCGTTAGGACTAGAGTACGCAAAGGATAACTAGTCGATCATCATGATTTCCCCCTGATGAGGAAAACAAAGTACGTGAAAAACAAACGATACGAAAATGACCATAGCATAGGTCCAATTGTAACCTAGTAACAAGTTATAATCGAGAGGTGCATCAACTACCTCTACTTCCACCTCTACCGTCTTCCCACCCAACTGGACCGGAAAGGTGGGGTGAATACCATGAGGGCGGAAGGAATGACCATCAAATGCAGTCAACATGTTCGACGACTTGGAATGGGTCGGAGAACCGATAGTTTTCCAACAAACTAGGGACATCACGTAAGTGGAAACACCTTCATCAACGACCGCTCGTTTGATAGTATACTTGGAATACTCCACGTGGATTTGAAAAGTCACATGGTAAGGTAAGTGAGGCTTCACGTCCGTGACATCAAACTTGATGACTTTTGAGCCACTAGGCTCTAGAGCTCCTAAGGAAGAGAGTAAGGCATTCCTCTATGATGGACAGGTCTAGAGTACCTCCAAAGACGACATCGCACAAGGGGTTTGGCCTCGATCTTCAACAATAGAATAGTTTTGGGAGGCTCTAGCATTAGGGTTGTGGGTAGAGCGCTTGAGTACTCCTTTCGAAATACGAGGCGGTGGCTTTGGTTTCTCGATCTGTAAGTTCATCTCTATGGGTGGAGGAGGAGCTTCTAGGTTGGTACTAGCTTTTGAATATCTATAATATCGAGAGCGGGTGGCTATATCAATTTTTTCATCGACCATATTGATGCAAACACGATCGCCATCTCGTGACAGTGGGCTTTGACTTCCACGAGGTGCATTTCCGACACTCGAAGAACTCGAGGCTAAGTGTTGGTTGTGTGGGAATGGATTCATCAACACAGTGGGCGATAGATTTAAAAGCCTCACAGCCTCTGCATGTTTGGGGCACAAGTGGGTAAGGTGGTCATCGGTACAAAGTTTACAAGGAAACTTCACCTTACGCCTGTCTTTCTTCCCCTCTCCAGCATTATCATTATGTTTCCCATTATTATCTTTGTCCTTGGGTTTATTATTATTATTCTTCCCACCCTTACGATTATTTCGACCTTTCCTTTTATTCCCATCCGGTTGCTGGTCACCATTTGGGTTCTTCAACGATTGCATGGAATGTACATCTTCCGATTGGGTGGGTTTGGAAGATCCAGATGAGGCTGGCCCTCCAACAGACTTTGTTGCCGAGTCTGTGGATTTTACATTGGCGGACCCTACAATTCCATCGGCATGAGGTTTGGGAGTTTGTCTAATATCGTTATTTGTTCGTGGTGCATCTGGAAGAAGGTGGTATAACATCCCAGACTGAGCATATATCAAATAAAATTGTTGGGCTCTAAGAATAACTTCTTCCTCATTGAATACCCTGGAAGTAGCAACGTACTTCGAAATAGGAGCATGTAAATACTTTAGGAACCATTCTAAAAGAAAGGTTGGGGGTATAGGAGTCTTAACCAACTGCCTTCGCCTATGGCATTCCTGGATATGGTCCGAGATGTGAGTGTCGGTATTCTGGCGTAAAGTTGACAAAACTTCAAGGCCAACATCATAACGAATGGGTAGTTGAAAGTGATTGAGAAAGGATAGCACCAATGGATGGAATGACCCGTATGTCCCCCCAGGTATCTCAATGTACCATTGTGACACTACTCCAATGAGAGTGCGCCGAAAAAATAGTAACCTGATAGAATCATGGTTCAGAGAATTCCATGAGAACCAAAGGTGAAAAGTAGTGACGTGATCACATGGGTCTTCACATTTCTTACCTTCAAACTTTGGAATGTCTGATGGAAGTTTGGTAGGGACAGGGGGCCATGAGGGGTCATGACTAACTGGGTTCTTCATTATTTTAGACAAATATGGCAGATTAAGTGTGTCCAGAAAGGGAATATGGGGTTACGACACCTGACCCCATCCTCCCACGAAAGATTGTGCATTAGGAACTTCGTTCCATCCAGGATTCTGGTGAGGACCAAAACCTTGTCCGGAATTATAAGACCCTGTTATAACCCTAATTTGCACCATACATGCTTACCTGGCATCGGGCCATCTCAGATTCCTTCTTTGCCAAAACACTGTTGAACAACTCTTCTTAAAAACCCCTTTTATAAAGTCCCACGCACCCTGCTCCATTACTGCACGCATGTACACGCTAGCTGACCCATGACAGCCCGCGTGTACCTACAAAAGCACGAAAACAGGAAAGTTGTTGATGGAACACGCAACTTTGGGTGAGTTAACTAAACCTTTCGGCCATGCATGGTCGAAGGTTCAACCAAATACCTAGCTTCTTCTAGCCTATAAAAGAAGGGTTAGGGGTCTCATTTGGATTTCCCACTCACAACAGAATTGGCGACCATACTGGGGATATCTAGGGTTTCTGGGAATGTTTTGTCTTGGATATTTTTAAGAGTTGGTTTCATTTCCTGTTTTTAAAGTTTTTGCAAAAGTCTGAGCTAACAGAGATTATGGTCTTCCATACTAGTTATCTTTGTTTCTTTGTTTGACTATATTTTTTTTCCAAGACCCACAGAGGTACACGCAGCATGTACAAGGTCTGCACGCATGTACCCGCACCCTACATTCTCACAGCCCGTGTGTACACACTAGCTGAGGAAGTGTCAGTCGTGTGTATGATTCCAAAAAATTTCTTTTAGACAGGCAATCATCCTCTTCCCTATCAGAATTAGTCCTTCTCATGGGTTTTCTGGAACTCTTTCTAGTCTTTTTTGTTTGCATTCTATAGCTTAGGTTTCACCTTGGATTGGTTTGTTCTATGAATTTTTCCTTGAGTTGTTTTATTTTTTCTGTTAAAGTAAGTGTCTGAGTCTTCAAGAGATTCTGGTTCTCTTGAAGACAAGTGTGAGAGTCCAATTTTAATTTGCTTTTGTGTGATTTTTAAAGTGACTCTTTGCAATCTACGCTTAGGCCAGAAGTTTTCTTGGTTTTGACTTGTTGATATTTTTCCTTTTTTTGCTTTGTGAGCATTCAAATAAAAAAAAAATCTTTCATTTCTTTGTTTGGTTAAAAAGTGTTGTTTTGCATTAGTAACTAGGGAAAAGTTTTTTCTTTCATAAGTTCTTGACGGTTTAATTAGATCATAAGTAGCTCGTAGTCGAGTGAAATCCTGCTTTGAGTTTGTTGTTCAAAGATCTTAGAAAAAATTTAAGTTTGAAAAGTTGTTTAAGATTTGAGTTACGTGAAGGTATTTTGTTTCCATCTTTCTGTTTATTTTTTCTTTCGTCTTTCAAACATCACTAGTTTCACTTTCATAACCTTTGACTTAAGAAAAGCCATAAAAATTAATGGTAAATCTAAAATTCATTAGACTTTTTATGTTTGTAGGGTCAACCAACTAGTTTAGGGTTAGGGCCTTGAATTAGGTTGGAGAGGAAACTCTTCAAGGCCATTAAAATAAAACATTGGAGTCTGAGTTAGGGAGTGTCAAAGTCCAGTATCGTGAAATTTATTCGGGACCCCCCTCTAACACAGGGGCTAAACACGAGGTCGTGTGCAGAAAGGTAGTAGAGATAACCCCTCCAAAGCTGGACCAATCGTAGTGGAGAACACATATAGAGGGCTTGTCTTAGGATTCCGTCGATTGCATTTTCCACGGAGCTTTGTGGGTCTCGAATCCATTTGAGGTCATCAATTGTATTCTGAACCACTTGCCTTCGATACCCTTGATAGGTTTCGAGCTTGATACCCTGCTCATTGTGGTCTACCCGACTTTCGACTGTACCCGCCCGGTGACTGTTCGCACGCTGGCAACCTAGTTGCCTATATTTTTAGAGACATACATAGGTGACTACGGGGGTATACCGTGGTACCTAGGACAAACATCAGGCCACACTTTGCAGAGTATACCCGGAGGGTGCTTCCGTGCTCGAGTTGCACTTGCACCAGTAAGTTTCTCTAGTGTTGGTTGTTGTAACTATTCTTCCAATTAGTTTAGTGTTTGCTTGTTTTATCTCATAGGGACTTTTTTTGTGTGTGTTGTTTTTTGAATGAATAGAAATCCCTAGGGTGTCTTTGATATTCTGACACAGTGGAGGATCACGAGCTCTGTCGGTCATGAAGGCTTTTGGGCCTGTCACCGGTTACACTAGAGCCACCCCCGCCACCACTAAGGCGAAAGCTAGACCAACAAGGGTCTTTTGAACCGACCGGGCCACAAGAAATTGTGCTCGACCAACATCCAGAGGAAACGACCATTTCAGACTTTGGAGCGAAAGCTCTTGTTCCACCTAAAACTCCAACCACTGATCTTTCGGCACCCATCATCGTACCGATTCACCCTTACGAGTGCCAGACAGTGTCGCACGCAACAGTGGAAACAAATGTTGTCACTCCTTCTCGGAATTCTTCAATTCCCACTACAGTTGTCACCATGGGAGAGTTTCCACCTCCTAACCCACCGTCACCAATTTGAGCCACCATGGTCTCGAACACCTCTACCTCGCAAAGTGGTCTGATCCCGTCTAAGGCGGGTGCCACAACCCCTTTCACACCAAGTGCGACAGGCCCTCCATTCTCATACGGGATGCCTAGCTCAGGTACAAGTCCTGTACTTTCCTACTCCACTTCACAGACTTTAGGTCTAGGGGCAGGGAGCTCTAAAACTCCTCTGCAAGCCCACATGGGGGGCACTTCAAATCCTTTTAATGCTTTCCCTTACGGAGGAGGTCATATACCTCCTTTGTCCCCTTTGCTCGATGGCAGCCACCAACAATCCGTTGGGCCACCTACACACCATAGTTTACTTGGAGCAGGGAGTGAAGGACCACCTTCGCATAATATGTCGGCATGTTCGACACCATTTTCTTTGTTCAGCACGTTTGGTAACAACGCTTTCTCGTCGGCTGCTTTCTCGACTGGGGGCAATCCTGGTTATGGAAAACCTATTCCTATGCAAGGTACTATTCCTACATAGGGGGAAAACCCAGGAACTTCTTCTGCATCAGGGCCTTGGAATTCTTGGCAGGGATCAGTTCCCCCGTCAGGAATGTCGATCTGGGGCAATTCTTTTCACAACCAATGAAACCCCGGACAAGGTACTATGCCTATCCCCATGGGATCGGCATGGGGCAACCCTTCCTAAAGTCCTCCAAATGTAATGCACGCCCAACTGTCTACATCCTATTTTGGGAATCATCCAATGATGTCTCCTCAAACGCAGAACCCATACACTGGTCATGGCCATGGGTTTTACCAGAACCCAGGCCAACAACCAAACGTTTCCTGGCAACCTGGTGCCAGTCAAACTCTAGGTCCCTTTTTCCATGGTTATCACCAACAACCCAAACTACCTTTCCTGACAACCTTGCATTTTCTAGATTTGACGAGGTTATTGAATGAACCTATCTGTCATGATCCGCGTTGGCCCCCTATGCCGACGAAGTTTCCTTTGGACATACCAAAGTTCGAAGCCAATCCTAAAGAATATCTAGGAGATCATGTGACCACCTTCCATCTTTGGTGCTCATCTAACTCGTTGAAAGACGACTCCGTACAGTTGCAATTGTTTCAATGTACTCTCATTAGGAGTGTCATGAAATGGTACATTGAGCTCGACCGCTCAAGACACTATTCCTTCGACGAATTGGCAATGGCTTTCCTAAACCATTTCCAAATATCTGTGAGATACAACGCTGGCATAGAATTGTTGGCCAATTTCGCACAGACAAAAGCAGACCATATCTCTGATCACATCCGAGAATGGAGACGTCGGAAGAGTTTAATTAAGGTTCCAGTCCCACGATCATTCCTGCTCAAGTGGTTCCTTAAGTCTTTGGTCCCATAGTTATCCAACGATGTCGTGACGTCGGGAGTGTTTTTCGAAGAAGACACAATCATGAGAGCTCAACAGCTTGAGCTAATCTATTCTCAGTCTGGTTTATTATACAAGATCTTGTCAGATGCGCCATGCTCAATACTTGATAAAACCAGACAGAGAGTTGGACCACATGCCGATGGTATTGTTGGTTCAGCACAAACAAAGCCCGTTGAACAACTGACGAAGCAATTGCAGCAATTGTCTATACAACACACAGCGGCCAGCCAAAATATTGTTTTCACAGCTCCCCCTACTAAAACGTCGGATGTAGACACAATGCAATCGACAAATCCAAAGGCCACCCAGCAGCCTGAAGGAAAGAAAAAACAACGAAAGAAGGGTAAGGGGGATAAGAAACCCACTAATAATGCTAGTGGGGGAAACACTAAGAAACGAAAGGCAAGGTATCCATGCAACCTATGAGTGGAAGACCACCCGACCCACCAATGTCCTCGGCTTGCAGAGGCCCAAAAGTTTGTGACACAGCAACAGCCTGTCGTGTTAACCAATGGATTTCAGCATGGGAAAAACCTAACCCAAGCCTCTACAAGCGCGGAAGGGGGCAGTCAAGGACCCTCTCCGTCTTCAACCAATCCCGCATCCG
Source organism: Picea engelmannii (assembly GCA_009831015.1). NCBI lineage: Eukaryota > Viridiplantae > Streptophyta > Pinopsida > Pinales > Pinaceae > Picea > Picea engelmannii. The sequence continues at coordinate 55,338 of ML815902.1, read as the reverse complement.
CGAATGTGTATATGATGAAGGGTGATGCTTTTATATCGACTAGAGAGCATGACTACATTAAACCAAGCACTTTTGAGAAGGGCAAAGAAGTCGAACTGCCATCTCTTCCTCTCCATATCGAGAAGACTTTGGGTGCAACAATGACATGCATCCCAAAAGGCACGTTCAAAAAATCTTCTCACAACCCAAACACAAGGGCCTCCGAGAACTATTCTATGGTGGAGGATTTGTCTCAAACCCCTTGTGCAATGTCCGCTTTGGAGGTCCTCCAAATCTGCCCTTCCCAGAGGAAATCTTTGTTAATCGCTTTAGGATCTACCAAGACTTGTAATCCGGATACAATCATGCTGGATACAACCAACTTAAAACCCCGTCTGCCTTACCATGTAGCATTTGAGATAGTAGTGGCTCACCCCACAAAAAATTTTACTCGAAATATTTTCCGCATGGTGGTTGATGAGGGCACCTTGACATGCGTTATGTCATTGGCATGTTGGAAGGCCATTCGCCATCCCATTTTGTCTCCGTCACCTACTCTTCTCACTGCTTTCGACGGTCGTTCATTCCAACCACATGGTATCATTCCCTCTTTCCCTATGCAGTTAGGAGGGAATACCATGTGCATCGAGGTAGAAGTAGTCGACGTTCCCCTCGACTACAAACTCTTGTTAGGAAGGAGTTGGACTTATGCCATGCAAGCAGTGGTTGCTACAGTTTTTCAGGTCTTGTTGTTTCCACACGAGGACCGGATTGTGACCATTGATCAATTGTCTTTCTCCAAACCTGACCCTTCATTGGGGGTATCTGTGGTCTTGATAATTTATAATCCCCAACCAGGCATAGTCAACATGGGGGTTGGTTTGTGCCCATCTTTGATGGGTACCTTCGATTACCTGCCCCCTCACGGTGTTGTCAAGTTCATATCCGACCACCATAAGGTTGAGATTTTCCAAGTTTCGTCGTTTTGCATGACTTACTTCAACTATCCATGGATACTTCCTTCCCCGTCAGCCACGATGGATGGGACAGGGCACCCGGGCATGTCCATTCCCTTGTCTGTATCTGAAGCAACGTACTCTTTAGTCCAGCAAGCTTCATCCAACAGGGATCCAACTCCTGCACAAGAGTTAGATCTGCCTCTAGAGCCTATTTTGGATCAAGGTTCTCTTGCTGACACTGATTCGTTAGACTTAGTCTTGCCCTCTGACGAAGCAATAATTAAAGCAATGAATAGTCCTAACAAACCCTGGGACGATCTCCATCACAAATCATACTTCCTCCCAGAGTTAAATAGAATCGAAGCTGGATAATTCACCTTGACTATGACTGGAGATAGGTCTTGTCCTATTAATCCCTTAGCTACACACGAGGTCTATGCCAAGGGTAATATGGAAACCATCACTAAAACCATATCGATCAATATCTCTAGAACCCTTGGCATCGTGGAGAATGTTTTCGTCGGAGCTGACTGCTCCCCCAGAGAGATTCAAATCTACACAGATCTATTTAAAGAATTCTGCGACGTTTTTGTCTGGTCTTATGAGGAAATGCCAGACATCGATCCAAAAATAGTTGAACATGAAATCACAACTTATCCAGATGCCAAGCCTGTTTGGCAGAAGCTTCGTCCAGTTAATCCCAGGAAAGTAGCAGCCATTAAGGTTGAAGTTGAAAAACTGCTAAAAGCCAGTTTTATCTATCCTATCCATTTGACCCAATGGGTGTCAAATCCTGTGTCAATCAATAAGAAACAGGGCATGATTTGTGTATGTACAGACTTCCATGATTTGAATAAGGCCTGTCCAAAAGATAATTTTCCCACACCATTCATTGACCAGATAATTGATGAATGTGCAGGTTGCGAGGCCTTCTCTTTCATGGACGGTTTTTCGGGATATAATAAAATACAAATCAAACCCGAAGACCAGCACAAAATGGCATTCATTTGTCCATGGGGTACATTCGTGTATCGTAAGATGCCCTTTGGTCTCAAAAATTATGGTGCGAATTTTCAGCGGGCCATGTCTTTTGATTTCCATGATCTCAAGCATATATTCAAGGCCTATTTATATGATTTAGCATCTCTATCTCGGAAGAGAATGGATCATCCCACACACCTCCGACTTATCTTTGAGAAATGTCGCTACTTCCGGATTCGCTTGAATCCAAACAAGTGCAGCTTTTGCGTAACATCGGGACGTTTGTTAGGTTTCATAGTGTCAACAACAGGGATCATGGTCGATCCTCTCAAGGTTGAGGCAATAATTCAATTGCCTCCCCCATGCACAATCCTTCAACTTTAGAGTCTACAGGGCAAGGCAAATTTTTTAAGACGTTTCATCGCTAACTATGCCGAGATCACAAAGGGATTTATGTGCTTACTGAAGACACACATTCCTTTTTATTGGGACGATGTCGCTCAACGCTCTTTCGAAGTGTTGAAACATGCCCTCACAACTGCCCCTCTGCTTCGGCCTCCTAACTATAACAAAGATTTCTTATTATACCTGGATGTAGCAGATTCAACCATCGGCATGGTCTTAGTTCAGGAAGATGATTTGTTCTCATAATATGTGATCTATTACCTGAGTCAAGGCCTAAATGGACCAAAACTCAATTATTCTCATATCGAAAAACTTGCATTGGCAACAGTCCATGTTGTTCAACGGTTCTGTCATTATGTTCTGTTTCGCAAGACCATCGTCATTGTTGTTGTGAATCCATTCCAGTACATGTTGACACAATGGGTAATAGGTGGAAATATCAGTAGATGGATAGTCGTCCTCCAGGAGTTTGACTTAGATTTCATTTCAGTGAAATCCAAAAAGTCACTGGTCTTTGCAGAACTTATTTCGGAACTTCCGGTTGAGTCAGGTGATATTGTGCCCAAAGAGTCGCCTATCAGAGGAGATATGTTTTTGATCACATCTTCGGATCCCTGGTATGGAGATATACTTATATATCTACAAACTTTGAAGTGCCCCACCTCTGCTTCTCATGATGAGCGTCACCATATACGCCATCAGGCCAAGAATTATCTCATACTCGATGATACGTTGTATCGAAGAGGTGTAGACGGCATCCTGCATCGATGTCTCACTCATGAAGAAGCAGTTATCGTGTTTAACGATTGCCATACCGGAGCATGTGGCGGTCATTTGTCTAGGTTGGCAACAGCCCAAAATATTTTACGAGCAGGTTACTTTTGGCTGACACTAATCAAAGATTGTATCGAGTCAATCAAGAAGTTACACCCGTGTCAGATCTTCTCTCGGAATATGAGGGCACACCTCGCTCCCATGTTTTCTGTCATCATAGTTGGTCCCTTCACCAAGTGGGGGATTGATTACACTACATGCAACCCTCCTTCAGCAAGGAGGCACCGTTATATCATTGTAGTCGTAGACTACTTCATGAAGTGGGTCGAAGCTATTCCAATGTTTAAAGATGATGGAGAGACATCGACTCTCTTTTTATTCAACCAGATAATAGCAAGGTTCGACGTCCCGAGAGAGATTGTCACTGACCATGGCAGTCACTTTCAGAACCAGATGATGATCGAGTTAACATCAAATCTTGGGTTGCGGTAAGAACATTCGTCACCCTACTGCCCCCAAGAAAATGGTCAGGTGGAAGCTATAAATAAATCTCTTAAGACAATCCTACAGTGAACGATCAGCTCAGCTAAGTCAAATTGGCATTTGATGTTATACTCGGCATTATGGGCTTACTCGGCATTTGATGTTATACTGCAACCAGTTTCTCACCTTTTCAACTCGTTTACGGGCTGGAAGCAGTCTTGCCTATCGAATGTTAGATCTCGTCCCTAAAGTTGGCAGTACAATTATTTCCAGACACTTCTCCACTTGAAGAACGGTTATTATACCTTGAGCGGCTCAATGAGCAGCGTCGTGATGCGTACCTAGCCAACGAGGCTCACAAACATAAAGTAAAGTGTCAATATGATCGGTCCGTTCGTCCTCAGATTTTCTCGGAAGGCGACCTTGTCCTGGTATATGACCAAGATAAGGACCCCATGGGGGCAGGAAAATTCAAACCCATGTGGTTCAAACCTTTCATCATAAAATAGGTTCTAAAAAAGGGTGCTTATCATCTGGTTGATTTTGAGGGAAACACTTTGGGAGAGCCTACAAATGGGCTCTACCTCAAGAAGTATTACTCATAGGTAGGTCACCATGGGTAACTTTTTGTAACATATGTATAGTCTTTGTACTATTACTTTCTAGTTTCTTTTAGTATTATGGACATGTCGTTTTTGATGTTATCTTTCGTCACTGTGGCATATGTCAAGTGAATCCGAGGTGTTCATTGGGTACGCAGACGATGCTAGTCGGCACACTCGAAGGCTTGCCTCTGCAGCTTGGGTAATTTTTACACCTCGAGGCCAGTTATTATCTTCCAGAGGTATATGCTTAGGTGACACCACAAACAATGTCGCCGAGTATAGTGTAGTTATTGAGTTGCTTCATGACACCCTGTCATTTGGTATCTCTCATCTCTGGGTCTATTTAGATGCTCAGTTGGTTGTGTCTCAATTAAATAGAGTCTACCATGTTCATGATCCAACTTTACACCAATGATTCCTTAGGGTACGTCTCTTAGAATGAAGCTTTGATTATATTACATATTTTCATGTTCCTAGGAGATTAAACCAAATTACAGATACTCTAGCTAATCAAATTCTAGATTGGCATCTCGCACACATATGAAAGGACATACACATAAACATGTAAATACATTTTTAAATGCAAATATGATCCATAAGACACAAAAAGACATAAAAATCCATATATAATATCATAATTACCAGAGTACATAGGTGGACGCAAGCGCCTCAAAAGTATGACCAGTAACGAGTCATGGGGCTTATGCCCTCAAAAAATATATACAAATAGTGCTCTCGGCACGTGAAAAGTCTAGACTAACTAAGGTCAGGGCATGTGGGCCCTGTTGTAATGATCAAAAACATTTGCCAAATGTCGAAACAATCGGACCCACGTCCGTGGTGCCCCCACTACATGAGGCTGCATAGATGGTGGCAAATCCTCAATCTATTCCATAGGGACTATGCGGGTGAGTGAGGTAAATTTTCGCTCGACTCGTCTCAAAACCCTCTTAGCCTCCCTGGTTGGAATCTCTCCTGCTGCTGTTGGTCCCCCTGCAGCGGCAGGTGCAGCCCCTGGCTGAGGACGACGCATGTTCCTCGCATAATCTGCAGGTCGCATTGGTCCCACATCTATACACAATAGACACATATCTGTCAAATACTCTGGTATAAAAAAATGATATATATAAAAAAAAAAACATAAAANTTCACAAAAAAAAAAAAAAAAACAAACAAACAAAACAACGTTGCAAACTTACCCATCTCTCCTCACTCCTCACCATGAGGTACTGGTATCTCAAGATCTCTCGAGAAATCAATCCCAGCATAAGGGTAATCCTCTATGACTGGGATCTGTCGCTACAAACAAGCGAAGAAATCATCATCAAAGGACTCATTGGTCCTTCCACCACCCTGTCATGGAAGTAACACTGCCCATCTGCAAACCGCAGGAAGAGAGGCTTGATCTCCTCATACCACCACTCGAGGACTGAAGCTTGGAACTCTTTCAAAAAAGAAAGAGCATAGAATCATTTTGAACCCAAAGTTCCTTTGTGTCCGCGACCGACAATCTGTCAACTACCTCTTCATGCAATCTAGTAGTGTAGTGCTCCAGTCAAATATTTGTGCATTTAAGCATTGGACTGCACAGTTCATCTGTGCACGGGATGCCTGATGTAGAGCCGCAGAACTAGTCATTCACCCAATAATCAACACAATTGCCTGTAGTGATAAGTCTGTGATCTTTCTTATGGGCACCTGTGAGCTCGATCGGTCTGTACCAGCCTCACAATAAAGTCCTATCAATTCTGATATGTTATGAGGCCCCGAAAGAAATGTCTAGAAATTGACTGGTTCCCCTCTCCTGGAGAGGCCAGTCAAAAAATATATGTCCTCTGTCATGGGCACCAGTGACTGCCCCTCTAACATAAATGTCTCTGCGTCAGGATGGCAATAATCAACCAAGGCATTCAGTAGCCTAGGTTGTGCCTGCATAAAAGGACATAGGAAAAACTTGAGCAGCCCACATTGCATTAAGGCAGCAACAACATTGGGGTCTTCCCCGACCAAATCACTAACCTCCTCATGCTCTCTTTCCCTCCAGTGAACATACATCCTGCAAAACACCAAGTTCAAGAGGGTCAACCCTTGTTTTTAAATATTTTATTAATAAGGGGATCCATGTGGGCTGTAATGATGACAGTTGCGTGTACACACGTGCAGTTTTTCCTCTGCCCGAATGTACACGTGGCCTGTCATAAGACAGCCTGTGTGGACCTAGGACCGACCTTTTGAAGGTCGATGCCCCCCCAAAACTTGAAACCAAAAACATAAATAAGGATTTAAATTGCAAGAGGAGAGAGTTTATACTTATCTGGTCCAGACATATGGTCATTTCATCCACTGTAGCTCCTAGAATCACCATTTTTATCAAAGGTTTTTTTTTTCTCCAGAATCAATTTCCAAATCTGCAATGGTGATAATGAGTTGCCAGCTTCTATTTATAGACTTTTTGGCCTTTTTTTGTCACTTTTTTGGCCCCCCTTATCATTTTCTTTAAACCAAAAACCATTTAGAGTGATTCAAGAGTTGCATTGAACGGGTATGATTGGGTATCAGGACATTTTTTTGGAGTTTTGGCGGTCCGTGGAAAAACCTCAGATGATCAACTTGAGCATGTATGTTAAATTTCCACCCTGACTTTTGTATCTCGTTGTCTTTATCCCTTTTCCATATGATCGATCCCATCAGGTTGCGACACGGAACCATCATTGTTTCTTTAGAAGTGTCACGAGTTGGTGGTAGATCTTACCAGAACATGGATTCCCTAGGTAGATCCTGGTTGCATTATGGTGTCCATGTTGTCTCTAATGAATGTAGGCTCAAGATTCCTTGTTGTTTTTCCTGATTACGAGTTTAAGCCTCATTTGCATGATTCCTTTTTACTCTTGACCTCACCCTCGGGACTCCCAAAAAACATAACGGGTCTTCTTTTCAGCCCTTTTCATACCCTCTTAACATGAAAAGATTGTCGAGCGATCTTGTGTCCTTCCACGGTGTTAAACGGAAATTTGAAGTCACGTCTCTCCGATGGTAGTTTACCCATTTTTCGGTTCGGACGGTCAACTGTACAAACAAAGGTATACTCTAAGGAACTTCATTTCTCTAGAAGAGTACCCTCAGGTATCATTTTAACCCATTTTCGGGCCTAAGGGACTAAATGTACAAAAAAGGAACCCCCACGGAGTCCATAGTTAAGCTCTTTTCATACTCCCTAAAATTGAAAAGATCGTCGAGTGACCTTATTCTTTCACACTCATTAAAATGGTCCAGAAGAACATTCCTGACAGAGTCCATAGTTAATCTTTTTTCAGACTCCTTAAAAATGAAAAAATGGCTGAGTGATCTTGTCTTTATCACACTCGTTAAAATGGTTTTGAATAGACGTCTTTTCGGTGCTAGTTTACCCCTTTTTCGAACCGACTAGACTACCTTCGAAAACGGTACGCCAGTGGAGTCTCCTTTTACATTTTTTCAGGCTCTCTAAATATGAAAAACCGTCGATCTTATCTTCTCTGGGCTCGTTAAAGTTACATTGAAGGACGTTACCATTGTGTGTTTTGTGAACCGTGTTTCAATACCTGTGTCTTTGGTCTAATGTCGGCTCCATGTTGCTCTCAACTAAACCATATGAAGCATGCCTTATACGCAAGCCCTGTAGCACTTTACCTCTGCGTCTTGACACCTTTGGCCCCTGGAGGATTTTTCCCGAGTGTCCTTACTTTGAACATCAGTCTTGTCCCTGCGCCTTGAAATTTTATGTTTGCAACACTCGTTTCTCCTTTGTAACATAACATTCTTTTATTCTTTTTCCAAAATTATTGAAAAAGACAAAAAAAATCAAATATACCCCAAAAAGAGGAAGGGAAAAATATTTTCTTTATTGGTAGCATAATGAGTCTCCCTTGGATAAAGCACATATGTCCATTTGTTTGTCAAACTCTAGGATTCAATACGACCTTAGGAAGTTGTTCTCGCTACATAGAGCTATGTCCTCCTCCATTTGGTTATTCTTCCAAACATATGGAGAGTTTGTGTTGCCTCCTGCCTCGTAAACTTATGTTAATTCCATGCTGCATGAGTCTCATCATTTGTCGTGCTATTGTCCAAGGGAATTTTTTACTAAGCCTGAGTCGGCCCCTCTGCAGTTTGTCTCTTGCCCTCATGCCCAGCCATCCCGACAGCCCAATCAAGTCTTTGTTCGAAATCAATGAAGCCTTCAGTCCGATCATCAAGATTCTCTATTCCATGACCGACAAGTCGTCAAAGACCTCTGGGTAGTAAAGTCGTACACTCATATTACACTCCTACCCTAGTTTTTGAAGATATTGAAGTTGTTTCTTGATCTCTGAAGACCTCATCTCCAGCCATCAGGCCTTATCAGCTTCTAAGAAGATGGATACTCTAGACGTATATCTTTTTTATTTCGAGATGTAGCTCCGTTGTGTATTGCTCGCAGCTACACTTTATATAGTTATATGACATGGATCTATAGTGTATTTGATTGGTATCCATGATTTTATTTTATCTCGAGCATGGGTATGCCCGCCTCGGTGAGACAATTATTATTTTTTCAAACGACAGCTCCCAATTTATGGTCCCTGGGCTCACTTGTTTAGCACATCAGTGAAGATTGTTAATGTATTTCGGCCATCAGATGCTCTTTTGACCTCACACATTAGGGGGCATCTTTTATAACCCTAATTTGCACCAGACATGCTTACCTGTCATCAGGCCATCTCATATTCCTTCTTTGCCAAAACATTGTTGAACAACTCTTCTTAAAAATCCCTTTTATAAAGGCCCATGCATCCTGCTCCATTACTGCACACGTTTACACGCTAGCTGACCCAAGACATCCCGCATGTACCTACAAAATCATGAAAAAATGAAAGTTGTTGACGGAACACACATATTTGGGTGAGTTAACTAAACCTTTCGGCCATGCATGGTTGAAGGTTCGACCAAATACCTAGCTTCTTCTAGCCTATAAAAGAAGGGTTAGGGGTCTCATTTGGAAGAGGAGAATCATAGTAAAGAAACTATACCTGATTGCGCATTCCCTTTGTCCCAACCTTTAGCCATCCTTGTGAAAAGAGAAATATAGAGCAAAGAAGTTGGAGGACAGTTGAAGAGGAGACCAGGACCAGGTTCATGGAGCAGTGGCCGGCTTCATCATTGTAATTTGATTTGTTGAAGTTAATAATAAAGAATTACTTTTCCCGTCCCACCATATCAGGTTTTCATGGTTTATTGTATACATGTTGATTGAATCTCTAACCCATTAATCTATAGATCAAATGCATGTGGAGTTCTTTGTTTGTCTTGTGTAAATGCAGGTCAGCCTTGGGAGGAGAGTTGCAGTCAAAGAGCGCTCAAGTATGAAGAAGGATCGATATCAAACACCCGAAATTAGGTATGCTCACTTGATCTTCTTAACTACGTATTTGCTTAAGAATAATAGGGATTAGGTCCGGGATGATGGTAGAAAGTAGGAATCTTTAGGTATTTTCTGCATGCATGATAAAACCCTAAGTGTTATTCTGTACAGGGATTTCCCACTCACAATAGACCCTCCTCCGGGTTGATTCATAAAATATGGATTGGGTATCATTCCAGCAGGAGTGTTATGATAAGGGTTATGAAAATTGACCCTGGTTGGATTAGATCCAAGATGGGGGTTGTTAAAACTGCCCCCAACTGGATTAGATCCAGGTTGGGGGGTGCCCAAAGTGTAAGACTGACCTCCTCCAGGTGGGAATCTGGAGGATTGAAGTGGATTCGTCATGCCAAAAGTATTGGTCGGAATCGACACCGAGGGGATAGGAATATAGGGCGGAACTTGTCCGCCAGTTGGGTTGTTCCATCCAGTCGTAGAAGGATTAGACCCAGGGTTAAGAATAGGGACACTCCCTACATTAGTATTTGCTTGGGGAGTATGAGAACCACTTAACGTGGAAGGAGTGTAAGGAGGTGTAGTTCCCCCAAGTCCAAGGCTAGCGTTATGGCCAGCAGATGGGATGGCAGTTGAAAACTATGAAGTGAAGTTAGGCATACCATAAAAAAATGTACTAGAAGCCATGGGGATGGTCTGAACATTGTAACTTGGCGAGTGGCCAAAACCTCCAAAAGGGTTCGAGGCAAGATATGAAGCATTAACTACAGGCCGAGCCATAGTATCGGTGTAAGCCTCTGATACTGCAACTGTAATGGATATAGGTGTCGAAGGAGTGCCATAAATTATAGTGGGATTGGGAGTCGAGGAACTCCCGGTGTTCTAAAGACTAGACTCGTTACTCATCCTTGCAGGATCACAAGTCTAAAAAGTGGATGTGTGTGTACCACTATTGATAATTGTACGCCTTTTAGAAGGAAAGGACCCGAAAATCGGTGGTAACTGTAACAACCGACGGGACCTGCGAGGAAGTTGGTCCAACTCCACAACGACTTATGACTCATCCACAAACACAAATATATCCTATGGCCAACTAGTAGTCAAAGAGCATACCAAAAAGTCAAACGACCAATATGCATGCAAACAGGTTAAAGTGGTTGAGTGGCCTCCCTCGCTGAAGAAGGTATGTCTCATCCAAGAGGGACCTGAGACTCCCCGCTAAATTTTGGAGGTAACATAATCAGTTATAAGGGCCCTTATGGGCTTAACAACCAGTCGGTCAGATCCCCCCAGAGAGGTAATCCTCCATAAAGGTTGTGTGTTGTCTGACCCTTATCTGACTCAGGGTACAAGCAGAATAACCCCTGCAAGTAACCTATGAGATACCTAAGTCAAGCAACTAAGAAACCATTGTATAACCGATGCATAGGCGAGCAGTCGTAAGTCCAGATCACCATATGGGTAGGGTAGAAAATCCCAAAACCTTGAAAGCACCGCCTCTCACAAAGGTATGGGCACTAGAAAGATCCCTAAATACGAATAAATCCACAGAAAATATCTCTGACGCTAGGTGAGTATCCAGGGGTTATACCTTCAACTAACTTCGTGCGACCTCATGACTAACTCTGGTGTGAGCGGAGCCTCCTGATATTACCAATTATACAATGGACTTCTCAACTCCCTATCTTGGACACATATGTTGATTTAATTGCCTTGGAAAAGTTTACTCACAAAATCATATTCCAAGGCACTAAATCCTAAGCTAGTTTGTGCACCCTAAAAATAAAATCATGACTAATCAATTTTAGTTTAAAGCGTAAATTTTATTGGTCATGGTTACTCAAAAGGTATGGCGGTGAAACTTATGGTGTTATGACTCTGCCAGAAAATAAATATGGATATAATGCAAAGTCTATCTTTAACTTTTCAATGAATGATATGCTAATAAAAACAGTGCAGTCTTCAATTTCAAATCTGCAATCCAGAAGTAAAATACGATCTTTTGCTACATGTTCTAAGCTAATGAAAAAATTCAAAGACAAAAATGCCAACCAATGCAAAATGTCTATTTTTTTGTATTTTCAATATTCTAAAAAGAAAATGCATGGACTGATAAGCAACTTGACAGATAAATTCTATAGTGTATAAAAGAAGTAACTCAATCAGAATACCAGCCACCAAGCAAACAGCCCAGAAACCAAGGATGAATTAAAAATAGAAAACAAACAGAAAGACTACGCCCGAAAATTCAACTCCAAACAAGCTTCCTGTCATCCCAGATAATCTCAATAGGCACTACATAGACCTAAGAAGGCTCAACAATCTTTAAATCCTACCCAACAATCACCCAACCAAGCAAACAAGCAAGGGGAAGTGGTATACGCAACTATTCAGGAGAACAGAGCGTATATACGCCTCTTGCAGTGAGACAGAAAGCGTGTATACATGATTGTCAGGAGAAAAGGGGTGTATATGCTTTAAAACAAGGCTAGGCAAGGGTAAAAGGATGAAAACTCAGACTCAGAGTGAACAGGATCCGTCAAGCAGTGATACGACAAGAAACACAAAGGAAAAAGAGCAATGTAAGAAGAAAAATTACTTCAACCCTTAGAAGGAAGATCTCTCCCCAGTAGAGTCACCATTTATGTTACAAGGGAAAAACTCTCTATGGCCAAGGGTAAACCACAACAGACAGGTATGACTGCAGAAATCAACTCAATTCCAACATATTCTATATAAACTAATGTGAAATATAAGAAAGAGACCTACCTCGATCCAACGTTTGATGATGTTCTACCGTTGAGCACTTTGACCCAAAGCTTTATACCTGCGAGAAGTTCTCAACAAACAAGCAAAGCAAGTATATAGTGATGATACGAAAGGGGTTATCACATCAGAAAGCATAATCCATTAATAAACATTACAAACACACCCATGGATAATAATCATATATTTGCAAGATACCAATAGGACGGGAAAGGAGTATTTCTATTAATAATTGATCAGCAGAAGTGTTGACATTACAGACTTCCGTGTTGGCACGGTTTGAAACCAAGAAACCAAGTTCCTTCCAACTGGGTCCCCACCACTTCAATCCTCCACCAAAGGAAAGCTCATGAGAAAGAGGCAAAGAGGTCCTCTCAAAAATAAGGGAAGAGCTTGGGGGCTGAACACTATGTTCAGACTTGAGGGACAAAGGGATGCAGACTCAATATGAAGTAATTTATCCAGAGTAACTTTGCTCTCAAATTTGAATGCTTTCTCCTTCTTTTCCATAGTTCTAAATTGTGCTCTTATAGCCTCCAGAATGCAACTGAAGGGCTAAGTCGGAACGTTTCCAGTATATGGAAGGCCAAGGATAAGAAATATTTTGTTGTGACATGGAAACTTGACCTCATTTTATATTTTCTGGCATGAATCCTGATATACGCGAGCTGTAATGGAGCAGCAAGAATATACACATATTGCATAGCAGTTAGGGAGCGTATATGTGGAAAAATGTACATTTTTAGCTCTGGATTCATCAAAAAAGGGATGAAAAGTCTGCATAGGAAAATGGAAAAAGGCCCTCTATGCAAGATAGCAATAGTGAGGCAAATCTTGCTATAACAACATGGCTACCATCTCCCAAGATGTCGAAAAGGAAACGGTTATATTTTTAGGAACATGCCACAACATTGAGTGCACCACCAAGGCTTTGTTGGATTTTTCCTCTAAGGAACTTTAGAATACCTTGACCCCTTCCAACACCATCTATACCACCTAGGTCTTAATTGTCTACACTCAATGTTCGTCCATCATGTCATGGAACACGCAGGAGAGGATCGCTTTGATTAGCCTTACCCATCATACTAGGTAGGTTGTACCCCTCACCCAACAGTTGGCCCTATTATAGCGCAAATTGTAGGTTGGGAAAATCTCGACCCAACCACAATGCAACTACTACAACATGGGAATCCTACACCCAATGTCACCTCGATGTAGGTCCCACACTTCAAGGGTGACTAGGTCACTCTAGGGAGGTGATCTCAATGACCCTAGGGGGAATGAGATGGATATGGATAGAGATGGAAGTGAATCCCCTATAGGTAAAGTCTAAGTGGATTTAAATGTGTGTAATGAAGTCTTGGAAAGATCCAAGGTTGTCAAGTATGTTGAGTAACCTGTAAATGGTGAAATACTTGCCCAAGACACAAGAAAAACCACTTTGCAATGATGTATGTTAGTTGGATCGGAAATTTAATATTGCTGTCCCTAATTTGCAGCAGTATATGACAGTTTGTATCAGAAAATAAAGCATCTAAATCAGCATACAAAGATCTAAACTAGTTAAGTAAATTAGCATCAAGATTAGCAATGAATATAGGCTGAAAAATGGCACTTAAGAGGCAAGGGAAGATGGTTGTTGTAAACATGTATTTTATGCAGAAAAATGCAGCCTTATGGATTTAGCTTTCAGTCACTTATATCAGCAAATTACACCATCAAAATATGCCAACAGTTAGCCCAAAATATGTGCCCTAGTTAGTAGAGTAAATAAGCAAAATTTAGGAGCTAGTCTAGGGTTAGTTTAGGAGTTATGGTTAGTAATTTATCTAGGTTAGATCATCCCTAATGGTTGTAGGTTAGGTTTTGTAACATAAGGTAAATTAGTTGGAGCGATGGGACGCCCTAATAGGGGAAGACTCCTCTTAATTTGGCAAACCAACTCCAAGCAAGAGATCTTTAAAAAGATAAAAAAATCATGTTTCCCAAGGCAATGACTTTATATCTCCAATGAAAAAAATATATGACTAGTTCCTTTACTATTGGGTTAATGGACTCAAATAAAATAAAGAGATAGAAAAGTTACCTCCTTGGGGGTGGAAGCCCTTTTACTTCCCAAGGAAAGTTTCTCTAGCTATGGTTTAAGCTAAGAGGGTGTATGCCCTTATACTTCTCTTAGCAAACCCTTATTAAAGCATTAAGATGAAGCATAAAGTGATGAATAATATGATGGGGGTGTATTCCCTTGTACTTTCCACCCAGTTCTTAGCACAATAACCTTGACTTGAAACAAATGATAGCATGAAAGTAAAAACCATACCAATTCAAGGGAAAATGCCAAGATAATCCACCACAATAGCAAGAGATAAGCATTCCAAGGCTAGCGCATCACTTCCTCCATCAACCATTTATAAATATAGCCATAAAAAAGTGCACAAGAAATAAAATAGCCAAGTATAGCGAAAATATCAAACAAATTCCTCTCGCAATGAGGGAGAGTTATGTCCAAATGAGATCTTATGATCTCTTATTTATACAAAATGTCACCAAGGTGACTTGTCCATAAATTAAGGGGTAAACCACAATACTAGGGATCAACAACCCTAATATTTCCCCTTTTATTAAAGTAATATTAAACAATTCATTTAAAGTTTCATTTTTTCACAAATAAACCCTAATTTTACATAGACGTCTCCCCTTTAGGGGACGTTTTTCCACTTAGAAGAATTCGTCGGCGTTGGAGAAGCATGGGTAGTGTTGGCATGTTTTATAGGCAGTGTATGCTTGTCATTGATGGAAAGTACAACAGCGATGATGGCTTCAGTACAGGAAGGATGTGCCAAGCGGGCTCCAAAAGTCTTTTGGGAAGATGATGCAGAGCAATCTCAACAATATCAAAGTATGCAGCGATGGATCTCATTGAGATTTCTCGATGAACATCAGATCTGAGCCAAAGGTCCAACCAGCATTGGATCCAAAAGAACCTGCATGCTCTTTAACGAGCAAGGTGGCATGTGAAACCCCAAAAAATCCAAAACAGACACCTCAACAAAGACTCCATTTCGAAGTTTCAGTTACTGGGAGATGGAGAAGTCAAGAGTCGAGACTCTCCAACACAGGAGTCCCGAAGTCACGAAATGCGAAACCCCGGAATCGTGAAACAGGCACATTGCTCAAAGTTACGGCTACCAGAGTTTCGGATACCGGGAGATAGAGATGTCACGGACTCTCGTCATCAGGAGTCCCGAAGTGTCGAAATGTGAAATCTAGAAAACCCGAAACAGGCACACCACTCAAAGTATTGAATACCTAGATTTTGATTACTGGGAGATGGAGATGTGAGGGACTCTCATCAACAGGAGTCCCGAAATCGCGAAATGTGAAATGGAGAAATGATCTGAGCCGTTGGTTCGAGGAGATTGTGGACCGTTGATCAGACTCCATTTCGAAGTATTGGATACCATGATTTCAGATACCAGGAGATGGAAATGACAAAGACTCTCATCATAAAGAGTCCCAAAGTCGTGAAACCCGAAGTCGTGAAATGATAAAGACTTCATACCGGAGTTTCAGATACCGGGAGTAGGAGGAGTCAAGAGTGAAGACTCTTCATCATAGGAGTCCTGAAATCGCGAAACCCGAAGTCGCGAAATGTCAAAGACTACATACCGGAGGTTCGGATACCGGGAGTTGGAGATGTCAAGGTCTTTCACCACAGGACTACCGAAATGCCGATTCACCGAAATGAAAAACGCTGGAGTATCGGACCGTTGATTTGACTCCATTTCGGAGTTCCTGATACCGGGAGTTGAAGTGTTGAAACACTTCACCACCTGTTAGCACTCTGTAAATTTCCTAGAGGTTGACAAAGAAGGAATCCACAAAGGTAACTTTATCCAACCACTTTTAAAGCTGGGATCTAGCCCTTCCAGCTTCAGAGAGGGATCTCTCTATATGATTTAGCTTTGTTTTTAATTTAGATATTAGGCTAGGTAAAGGAACATGTAGGTTTTGTTGTAAAAGTGTTTTTTGAATTGGTTGAGACAGTCTACACATCCATTGGGCTATGGGGTCTGTGTTAAAATAAACATGAGATACAAACCATAAACGTAAAGGAAATACTTCAACAGGGCGAGATAATATACTCACTGGATCTTTAATAGCTTAAATGATGGATAGAAGAAAAGATGAGAAAGATACATTCAACTAAGAAGCAGTTAAGAATTTCTTAATTGAAAACATCAGAAGATAAACATTAAAATCTTTAAAGTTGGAAACAGGGTATCCAAGATAAATCCTGCAACATACGTTACTTATAAAGATTAGTTTCAGAAAACCATATGATCACAAAGCAAGAAAACATTCGACTCAAAGAATAAACGTCACCAGTGAATACACGCAAGAATCCTGTAAAGTGCTCCCTCTTTATTAATGGCAGATCTCTTCAAAAATGGTTACAGTCTGATAGCGTCAGGGTGTAAAGATCAACAACCCTCAATACTTCGAAAGGTGAAGTATTTATAATTCAAATTACAAGCGTTCCTGTCATAACTGATCAGGACGTGCTCATTATATTTTTAGTCTAACTAATTTAACTAATCAAAACTGCTTGATGACTTGGTACAACTGCATGCGAAATTTCTGGGGTAGGTCGTTGGCGAGGTTCCTATGCAACCTCTTCTAACTGGACAGGTGACTGGACCTGGACAACTCATCTGCTAATCGAGCAGATCGCAGAGTTCCTCCCATCTGATATGACTCAGCACGGTGACTTTGAGCAATCTCCGATACACTTCGTCCATTTCCATATATTTGACGAATGTGATCTTGGTGAGGAATATGTATCGAATCTCGTGTTGGATGTTGATGTCAAATTGAAGGGCGTCCAGGAAAGATTTGCCAGTGATGCTCCCTTGTACGCCAGCGAACTTTGAACTATCCTTAGAAACCTCAACCAATCTCTTCTTGTAATCCGGGAGTGTCATTAGTTTGTCATTAATGACCTTCAGACCAGGTAGGCCTTTCTTTTGGAGAGCATCAATCTTATTGAAAAACTTTTGTACCCCCAGGTCCATGGTCTGAACTTTTTCTTCTAGTTGAAGCATCAATCCCCTCTTGGTCAAAACTCTTTTGACCTCAAGGATGGTTTCTGTTTTGTCCTCTATCTTCAACTCTTCTAGTTCTTCTCTGGTCTTAGAATTAAGGAATTTGATGATATCATTTGCCTGAGCTGGTCTATCTCCCAATTCTACTCTAATTTTCTCAATGGTTTGTTTGCTCCTATGTAGAAACTCATTCTGTTCAAACATAATTTGGATCATGGGCCATATCTCATTTATGGACTTTGTGATATCTGTCCATACATTTTATTTGACTTCAACCAAAGTCTTTCCTGCCATGGTTTGCTTTTGGAGCTGTTGTAGTTCCTTATTTAGCTGCTCAATTACATGTTTCTCTTTGGCGAGACTGGTCTGGAAAGAAGTTTTGAGTTCCTGGAGGTTCTCAACTTCTTTCTTAAGCCTGCTAATTTCAGTCTCCTGTAGGTTCATCTTTTCCAGGGATTTGGTGAGGTCAGTTGTTCCCTCTTGTGATGTCACTGGTGTTGCTGAGGGAATTGTTGTTACTGCTACAGTGCTCAATCCTGCAATTGGGATAGCACTCAATGGAATACCTTCCATTGGCTTCATCTGTTCTTTCTCTTTCAATAATCTCTCCATCTCAGCCTCCATTTCTTTGAGCTGAGCATTCTGCTCCATGAGCAACTTTAGAATCTCATCCTTCTCACCTTCTTTCTCTGCTATCTCCTTCGCCTGTGAGTCCTCTGTGGGCGGGAGCTTCAGCTGTTTTCTTAAGGATGCGATGTCTGCATTCTTCTTCTTTATCATCTCTTCTGCAGCTTTGACATTTGACGGATCATAGCCGATCTTTAAAACCAGCTCCTCCAAGGTCTTGATTCTGTTGTCCTTCGCAAAAGATGATATATTTTCCAGCTTAAGCTGTGTCTGAGCGTTGTTCAATGATACCTGTAATTTTGCTGCAGAAGCAGAAGCATGTGCCAGTGTATGGAAAACCATCTCCCCTGTCTGCTTGTGCAGATCCATTTGATCTGCTAGGTGCATGTCCTTTGCCTGGAATTCGAAAGTGGCCCTCTTATAGTCCGAGATCACCTTGGGATCCGGAACCTGTGCTTGGAGGAAGGCCATGTGCATCCTGCCCTTCTCTGTGTCGAATGCAGACAACAGTCTATGTTGCACAGTCAACGTTTGTTTCTGAAACTGGGTATAAGTGCTACTAGTGAGGGTTTGATTCTTCTTCTTGATCAGCTCGTACTTCTCGAAGATGCCCAATTTGGGCCCAATCTTGCCTGGCTGATTGTTTAGGGGGGAGTCTGTGGATTTCTTCGGTATTGTTGGGGTGATGCCCTGATAAAGGCTCGAACCAAACGGTGGAATGACCGGCTTGATTACTGTGGTAGTTACTGTGGTAGGCGGGGCTTCTGGTTCTACTGTCGTGTCAGGCGTTGAAACTGTCTTTGGCCTCTTGGTGTGCATCTGGAACTCTTCTGATGATACCTCCGTTATAGGCGGAGATGACTCCTGTCGAGGCCTTTTTTCATTAGGGACCTGTGGCATGGTAGTTGGTTGCACAGTTGTTGGGGGAACCTGTTGTTCCACTTCAACCAAAGTGTCTGGCATCCACACCATCTGATTTGCAAATTTCTCGATCTCGGGCTTGGACTCATGAACATACGGAATGTTTTTTATTTTTCACCCGCATTTTTGAAATGATCCCACATGGATCATAGTGCCATGGGAAGCTTAAGAAAAACTTCATCTCTTTCAGCATCCGGTTAGCTTCTTCTCCGGCACCTCGACTGTTGCAAATAAAGGAGCCAATTTGCCCCTTGATCTGAAGTTGCTACTTCTTATTTAATGATACGAAATGAATATCATCAGAATTCATAATTTGTCTTATGTACTCTAAAGCAAAAATTCTTACCGACACATATTTGGGCAACTTGTAGGGTGCCAACTCGCACCCGAAAACTCTGACTTCGGTGTGGTTCTGATACAAGTAACAGTCCCCGGTCTTTGTATTCTCCGAGAGATGCAAAATTCTCTGGACTTCGTCGTTGATGCGAGGCTCGAGCCTACCGCTCAACATGCTTACCACGGGGTGGTAGAAAAGATCAATGAATGCTTTGAAGTTGTACTCCGTGGAATTATGCTTCAACAAAGAGGTCCATGCTATGACTGGCTGAGGCCTTCCTTCTGCATCCATTTTCTGCATGGAGAAACTGAATTTATCTGCTTGGAAGTAGACAAAAATGTAGGCCAATATTGATGAGTATCTAAACATGCCTTTTGCGCCGAAATTCACGAACTGTTCATGAATATTATTGGCCAAGAAGGTGTTGTAATCAAACTGTGTTGTGGGCTTTTCATCATTAGAGAAAATGGATAGAAAACCCAGAATGGGCTCATCTACCCATTGGTCGGAAAAACGACCTAGCAGGGCACACAGGGAGGAAATGATTTGGTTTCCCTTAGTGGAAAACATGGATGACAGGTAAGGGGGATTGGTGGAAGGGAATTGAGCAGAAGTGGGAAGGATAAGCTCGAATATCTGAGCTCTCTGGGGAAAGGTCATCTTTTGATACAGCTCGGTGAGGATTTCTAGGTTGAAAGGAGAAACATAATTAGCACGAGGAATTTGCATCATTTGGTCAAAGTCTTCGGGAGTGATGAAGAATAGGACGTCTCCAAATGAAGAGACGATGGCTCTCTGGTCGGGAATATAATGAGATTGGGATTTGAGGGCGAATTCGGGAAAGTGATGTATATGGGGGAAAAGGTACAGGGGCTAATTGGACTCCCAGAGTCCAATTTAATCACTCTGGTCCAGGAACACCTCCCGGAGCCATGACTGGAGGTCTGAAAAATCGAAGTCATAAATGGTATCTGCAATAAATCTATCTTTATCCACCAACAGGATTTTGTCCAGGTCGACAGGAGGAGGAAGAAAAGGATTCTCTTCTCCTTCCGCTGGTCTTGGCTTTGGCGCCATCTCTACAACAGTACCTGCAATAAACAATATGTTAGTGGGGTAGACTAGCTGTGGATGAAGGTGACGGAGAAACAATGGAGGCGTAAGAGGTAAGTTTTCTGGCACGATGAACGAATAGTGAATGAAATGGGAATAACGGTAGTTTTATTCAAAACTAGGGTCGGTTGGACGCGGGAGATAGGTCAGTAGGATAACGGGTATGTTATCCTATAATAAATGGACAACGGGCCACTTGGGGGTGAGGTGGCAGGTGACGGTGGCCAAAACATACGGACGGGTGACGTGGAGGCTGGTGATTGGAGGTAAAATTCACCATAATGGGTTGTTCATGAGTGAAAAAGGGTTAGGTACTGACAGCGAGGAATGACAGCAGTTATGTGACGAGACACATTCGGGAGCAAGTGGAACAAGTGGGAGATGACGTCCATGAGTGACGAGGGCTGTCAGATGGCAGATGGGGATTTGACTTCAGGACCAATAGTTCTGACGCCATGTATGACCAGGGGCCCACCAGAGGAGAATAACAATTCTGAAACCCCCCCCTTTGGTTAAAAGCAGAACATCAGGGGGGGTCCGAAAACCATCTTAAACCGTTGATATGTGCACCCGTTTCCTGGCCGCAGATCTTAGCGGGCCTTTTATCTCTCATTCCGGACCCCCCCTTTCCATTAAAGGTAGAATGGACAAGGGGGTCCGAAATCCATTGTGAACCATTGATTTAAGCGCCCTTCCCTGGGCCGTCCAGATGTGCGCTAATGTTATCACCGATTCCGGAACCCCCCGGTTAAAAAAAGAACGGTCGGGAGGGTCCGAAATGATATGTGCGCCGTAGATTTGGGCGCCACGATCTGGACCGTCGAAAAGTGCATGGAACATAAAATCGGGAGCGGAGAAACATGAGTTGGGAAAAAACTTAGGATAAGAGTATTTTTGTGGGTTTTTCCCAAACTTTTCTCATAGACACCACCAAGGGACTTCGTCCAAACTATTCTTAGGAAATTTAAACATGACATAACATTTTCATCACTTTGGTTTCATTGGTGGTGAAGCAAATGAAGCAACTAACCTACATGATAACCTATCTTCCTAGGACAATTAACCCAAATTAAGCTGTTGGGTTAAGAAATTACTCTACCTAAGGGCTATCTGATCAGGATTAAACAGTCTGGTCATATTTATTCACTAATCTAACCTAAGGGCTATCTGACCAGGATTAAACAGTCTGGTCAGATTTATTCACTAACCTATCAACATTAAAATTTAAAAGAACTTGGCCATGCTTGAAAGGTATGGCCAAGTTACTATTATTGCATGGGGCTTTTTCTTTTCAATTCTTTTTATGCCCTCTTTTCTTTTACTATTTTTTCTTTTTCTTTTTCTTTTTCTTTTTCCTTTTCTTTTTCTTTTTCTTTTTCTTTTTCTTTTTCTTTTTTCTTTTTCTTTTTCTCAAATTATTTGCAGAATGAAAAATCATTTGTCAATAAAAACACTAGATACAGATAATATCCAAGTCATTAGTTGATTCCCATAATTTATGGGGTGATAACACCACCAAGAGTGTCGAAGTTCCAAAATGTCGAAATGCGAAATTGCGAAATGCAGTTTCGACTAAGGCTATGGTCACAGTCGTTGGTCACATTGTCGAAGAATTAAGCTCCTGTTTCGGAGTTTCGGGGACCGCGACTTGGAAAGTCGAGAAACCTAACAACAGGATTTCCAAAATGCCCAAATGCGAAACAAGTTTAGGCTCAGCCCGAGGTCACAGTCGTTGGTCACATCGACGGAAGATGGGGGAAGGAGTTAGTGAAGACAAGCTCCTTTTCAGAGTTTCGAGGGTCAGGAAATGGAGAGTACTAAAATCCTCCACCACGCTGATCCCTAAATGTCGAAGAGAGGAATGCCGAAATGAATGCAAGAATTAGAGAATTTAATCCAACGGTGCAGTTGAAACTGAAGAAGATCGGAGGGCTACTGTAGCACTTCTCAGTGTAACTTCTAGAAACCACTATTGGTTTTTACCAGAGGACTCGAAGAGACTTTTGTGTGATTTCGAGAGGAACTGAAGGGTCACAAGGAATCTGCCAGTAGGAGAAAATATTGTTCATGGAGGCTATTAACAGCTGGAAGAGCGTTGGAGTCGTTAGTTGCGACAGAGAGGTTGAGGTCGACGACAACAGAAGATGAAGAATCTCAACTACTGGTGATGCGAAGGAATTTGATCATGACACCTAGTGATGATGGTCAGATGGGCTTAACAAACAGAGAAGCTAAAGAGTTTCCATGATGAAGAGGTAGAGTACTCGACATGCAGAGGATGGAGAACCATTGCATAGAGAGCATGCACAAGATGCACAGGAAGCATAAGAATGTGGAGAAAAGAAGAGATGTGTTGTTGTTGTTGTGAGTGATGCATGTATGAAGAAGGAGGTGGAGTGCAACAGATGAAATGGACAGAAGACAAAAGGTGCATGGCATGGGAATTGGGAGGAGAGCACAACAGGCAAAAGAACAGAAAGTGAAATGGATGCGTGCAAGAAGACAGTGAGGCAGACAGAGCAATGAAACCTTGCAGAACAGTGATGAGACTGGTAAGTTGTTGTTGAACGCTATATCACTGTAATAAGTTTCAGTAACACATATTCATTCATCAGGGTGGTAGGGAGGTGCTAGGGAGGATGGGTGTCCTCAGAGGTTCAAGTGGGTGCTTGAACACAGGGAGTTGTAGCTTCCTTCTAGTTGGTGCTAGAGAAACCAGGGAGTTGGTGCTTCCTTCTAGTTGGTGCTAGAGAAACCAGGGAG
>ML815902.1:16953-28880 GCA_009831015.1 Picea engelmannii | reverse complement strand
TTCACGTCCAAGGACTGCAAGATAAAGTCTATAAACTCAGGACAAGTGGTGGCCAAAGGCATAAGGACAGAAAATAATGTATATGTGTTGAAAGAAAATAGAGAAGAATGTCATCTAAGCAAACATGATGAAAGTTGGTTATGTCATAGGAGACCTCGACATCTAAACTTTGACCACTTAATCAAACTCAGAAATCTCGAGGCAGTAAAAGATCTTCCGAGAATATCAAAGCCCCAAGATTCAATGTGTAAACCCTGCCAAGTAGGAAAGCTAAACAGGACACAGTTTAAGTCCAAGAGCTTTACTTCAACAGAGAAACCACTCCAACTAGTTCATATGGATTTATGTGGGCCATTAAGACAGGAAGGCACAGGGAAAGAAAACTACTTCATTCTGATTATTGATGATTACTCCAGACTTACTTGGGTTGCCTTTCTCAAAGAAAAAGGTGAAGCATTTGAGAAGTTTAAAATATTTAAGGCTTTAACTGAGACTCAAACATGCAAGAAGTTAAAGGCAGTAAGATCAGACCGAGGAGGAGATTTTATGTCAAGTGACTTCAAGGAATTTTGTGATAAGCATGGGATCAAGAGAGAATACACAATCCCAAGAACTCCACAACAAAATGGAGTAGTTGAGAGGCAAAATAGAACAGTGCAGGAAATGGACGGGTCAATGATGAATGAGAAGAACATTGGTCAAACCTACTGGGTAGAAGAAATATACACAACAATCCATGTTCTTAACAAACCCACCTCAGACCACAAAGTGACAAGACACCTTATGAATTGTGGTTTGGGAGACCTACTTCAATTAAACACTTCAAAGTCTTTGGGAGTAAATGCTACATAAAGAATAATGATGAGAACCTTGGAAAATATTATGACAGGGATGATGAAGGTATCTTCTTGGGGTATGCTACAAACAGTAAAGGATACAGATGCTATAATAAGAGGCTGCAGAAAATGGTTGACTGTATTGATGTAAAAGTTGATGAAGGAATCCCAGCAAGAGAGATGTACAATAATGAGTCTTTTACAGAAGACACAACTAAAGATGAAGATGAACAGGTCCAAGAATAAAAAAATGAAGACTCTAAATTAGATGAAGACTCAGACACTCAGATAGACTCAAATCAACAGTCAACTTCAAATTCCTCCTCCAGAATCATTCAAAAGAATCATCCTGCAAGTCAGATAATTGGAGAAAAAGACAAAGGTGTACAAACCAGGAGAAAGCTAATCAAAACCACCGAACAATCTCATATAGCCTTCATATCCATGCTGGAACCCAAGAATTTCAATGAAGTCAGCAAAGATGACCACTGGGTTAAATCAATGAATGATGAACTTGATCAGATTGAGAAAAACAATACATGGGAGATGGTTCATAGACCTGAAGGTAAAAATGTCATTGGCTCCAAATGGATCTTTAAGAATAAGTTGAATGAGCAAGGACAAGTTTTCAGGAACAAAGCAAGGTTAGTCTGTAAAGGATATGCTCAGATAGAAGGATTGGATTTTGATGAAACATTTGCGCCTGTAGCAAGATTAGAAGCTATCAGAATGTTTCTTGCCTATGCTTGTCATAAAAGGTTTAAAGTCTATCAAATGGATGTCAAGTCATCTTTTCTAAATGGAGATTTAAGTGAAGAATTCTATATGGAACAACCAGAGGGTTTCAAATTATCTGATAACCCTGACTTAGTATGCAAGCTGAAGAAAGCTTTATATGGGTTAAAACAAGCCCCTCTAGCCTGGTATCATAGACTGGATACATATCTCAAAGACAAAGGGTTCAAGAGAGGAACAATTAACAACAATCTGCATATTAAAACAGAGGATAATAATTTGCTCATTGTATTGGTCTATGTAGATGACATCATCTTTAGATGTAATAAGGATCCATTGGTACAATGGTTTTCTTCTGCCATGGAATCTGAGTTTGAAATGTCCATGATAGGAGAACTGTCATTTTTTCTTGGTCTGCAAATTACTCAAAGGTCTAAAGGGATGTTCATTTCTCAAGAAAAATATCTAAGAGAAATGCTGAAAAGATTTCAAATGGAAGACTCCAAACCTGTGGGTACACCTATGGCTACTGGATGCAAATTAAGCAAAGATGATGACTCACCTGATGTTGATCAAAGTTCATATAGATCAATGATAGGAAGCCTATTGTACATCACAACATCTCGCCCAGACATAATGCATGTTGTAGGAATGGTAGGAAGATTTTAGTCTGCACCTAAACAGAGTCATTTGCAAGCTGTCAAAAGAATATTCAAGTATTTGGAAGAAACAATGACCTATGGTCTTTGGTATCCCAGAAATCAGAATTTTCAGTTAACTGCTTAGTCAGATGCAGATTGTGCAAACTGTGTTGATGAGAGAAAAAGCACTAGTGGAGGAGCATTCTTCCTGGGTGACTCATTAGTAGCATGGCTTAGTAAAAAGCAGGGTTCCATTTCTTTATCAACTATAGAGGCAGAGTATATTGCTTATGCTACATGTTGCACTCAGGTATTATGGATGATTCAGACACTTGCAGACTTGGAAGTAAAATACGTTGCACCGATCCCAATTCATTGTGACAACATAAGTGCCATCAGTGTGTCTAAGAATCCAGTATTCCACTCCAAGACCAAGCATATACCTATAAAATACCATTTTCTGAGAGAGCAGGTCACCAATCAGGTTGTTCAGGTTCAGTACATTCCAATGACAGAACAAACATCAGACATCTTTACTAAATCCCTAGCTAAGACCCTTTTTGAATATCTCCGACAGAAGCTGGGTGTCATCCTGCCTCACACCTAAGAGAGTCCATCCTGTTAGGGGGAGTCTTGTATTGATTGCATATCTGACACCTCCTAAAAATACTGCAACAGCTCAGGGGGAGTGTGTTTTCTTTGACATTGATGTCAAAGGGGGAGAAAAGAACAAGTCTGGGTGCCTTTTGTTGCCATCAATGCCAAAGGGGGAGATTGTTGGCATGTTTTACAGGCAGTGTATGCTTGTCATTGATGGAAAGTACAACAACGATGATGGATTGAGTACAGGAAGGATGTGCCAGGCGGGCTCCAGAAGTCTTTTGGGAAGATGATGTAGAGCAAGCTCAACAAGATCAGAGTATGCAGCGATGGATCTCATTGAGATTTCTCGATGAATGTCAGATCTGAGCCAGAGGTCCGACCAGCGTTGGATCCAGAAGAATGTGCACACTCTTTAACAAGCAAGGTGACATGCGAAACCCCGAAAAATCCAAAACAGACACCTCAACGAAGACTCCATTTCGGAGTTTCGGTTACCGAGAGATGGAGAAGTCAAGAGTCGAGACTCTCCAACACAGGAGTCCCAAAGTCGCGAAATGTGAAACCCCAAAATCGAAAAATAGGCGCATCGCTCGAAGTTTCAGCTATCGGAGTTTCGAATACCGGGAGATAGAGATGTCACAGACTCTCGTCATCAGGAGTCCCGAAGTGCCGAAATGTGAAATCCCGAAAACCCGAAACAAGCTCACCACTCGAAGTATTGAATACCGGGATTTCGATTACCGGGAGATGGAGATGTCAGAGACTCTCATCAACATGAGTCCCAAAATCGCGAAATGCGAAATGGCGAAATGATCTGAGCCGTTGGTTCGAGGAGATCATGAACCGTTGATCCGACTCCATTTCAAAGTATTGGATACCGGGATTTCGGATAACGGGAGATGGAAATGACAAAGACTCTCATCATAAAGAGTCTCGAAGTCGCGAAACCCGAAGTCATGAAATGATAAAGACTCCATACCGGAGTTTCAAATACCGGGAGTAGGAGGAGTCAAGACTGAAGACTCTTCATCACAGGAGTTCCGAAATTGCGAAACCCGAAGTCGCGAAATGTCACAGACTACATACCGGAGGTTCGGATACCGGGAGTTGGAGATGTCAAGGTCTTTCACCACAGGAATACTGAAATGTCGATTTGACGAAATGAAAAACGCTGGAGTACCGGACCATTGATATGACTCCATTTCGGAGTTTCGGATACCAGGAGTTGAAGTGTCGAAACACTTCACCACCAAGAGTGTCGAAGTGCTGAAATGTCGAAACGCGAAATTGCGAAATGCAGTTTCAACTAAGGCTATGGTCACAGCCGTTGGTCACATTGTTGAAGAGTTAAGCTCATGTTTCGGAGTTTCGGGGACCGCGACTTGGAAAGTCGAGAAATATAACAACAGGGTTGCCGAAATGTCGAAATGAGAAACAAGTTTAGGCTCAACCCGAGGTCACAGCCATTGGTCACATCAGCGGAAGATGGGGGAAGGATTTAGTGAAGACAAGCTCCTTTTCGTAGTTTCGAGGGTCGGGAAATGGAGAGTACTAAAATCCTCCACCACGCTGATCCCGAAATGTCGAAGAGCAAAATGTTGAAATGAAAGCAAGAATTAGAGAAGTTAATCCAATGGTGTAGATGAAACTGAAGAAGATCGGAGAGCTACTGTAGCACTTCTTAGTGTAACTTCTAGAAACCACTGATGGTTTCTGCCAGAGGACTCGAAGAGACTTCTGTGTGATTTCCAGAGGAACTGAAGGGTCACAAGGAATCTGCCGGTAGGAGAAAAGACTGTTTGTGGAGGCTATTGATAGCTGGAAGAGTGTTGGAGTCGTTAACTGCAATAGAGAGGTTGAGGTCGACGGAAACAGAAGATGAAGAATCTCAACTATTGGTGATGCGAAGGAATTTGATCATGACACCCAGTGATGATGGACAGATGGGCTTAATAGATAGAGAAGCTGAAGAGTTGCCATGATGAAGAGGCAGAGCACTCGACATGCAGAGGATGGAGAACCATTGCATAGAGAGCATGCACAAGATGCATAGGAAGCATAAGAATGTGGAGAAAAGAAGAGATGTGTTGTTGTTGTTGTGAGTGATGCATGTGTGAAGAAGGAGGTGGAGTGCAGCAGCTGAAATGGACAGAAGACAAAAGGTGCATGGCATGGGAATTGGGCAGAGAGAACAATAGGCAGAAGAACAGAAAGTGAAATGGATGTGTGCAGGAAAACAGTGAGGCAGACAGAGCAGCGAAACCTTGCAGAACAGTGGTAAGATGTTGTTGAACACTATATCATTGTAATAAGTTTCAGTAACACATATTCATTCATCAGGGCGGTAGGGAGGTGCTAGGGAGGACGGGTGTCCTCAGAGGTTCAAGTGGGTGCTTGAACACGGGGAGTTGTAGCTTCCTTCTAGTTGGTGCTAGAGAAACCAGGGAGTTGGTGCTTCCTTCTAGTTGGTGCTAGAGAAACCAGGGAGTTGGTGCTTCCTTCTAGTGGGTGCTAGAGAAAACAGAGAGTTGGTGCTCTTAGCAAGTTGCAGCTTGCAAAAATAGAGGTTGTAGCCTCACAATGAGTTGGTTCTCATATGTATGATAATGTAAAGAATGTAAATAATACTTATCATATAAAGAAGAAGAGATTTTTACCCTTTATGGATTTCCTCGGGAAATATCTGTCTCTGTGTATCTTATATATGTGACTGATGTTGAATGTGCCATTGCTTATTTCTCTTCATTATTGTGATCATCATTGAGTGCCTTGTAAAGTATTTAAAAGAAGCATAATTGTTTAAGCACGGTAACAACTGATTCACCCCCCCTCTCAGTTGTACAACAGGTAGGCCTCCAAAGGCCACATTTCAAGAATCCAGATAATCTCCTCATGGTGAAGACATTCTCCTCCTCAAAATGCCCATGTGTCAATGAGTGGCACCTCACCACCAAGACCTAACCCCCCTAGGTGATGTCATGCCTCTAGGATTGACGTTTTTCCTCTCCTAGGAAAAACCTTTGGCATGTGGGGGATAGGCTATGTTGTCCAAGTCATATTCAAGGCCTTCCAAGTTTGATATTTCTAATTTGACATGCGGGCCCTTGGAATCCAACCTGTGGTATTTTAGCCCCATGGAAGCCCAAGCTAGGCTTGTTCTCCCAAAATTGTCCACCAACCAGGTCCTACAAAGACAAATGAGCACTCCCTCCAAGGATATCAAGTCATAACATCATGATAAGTGAATCCAATCAATAAATGAGCCACATAAGCATGTGCATCTAAGATCACTATATCAAATAATTAATTTCTCAAGGACACTATGCGACTTGTCAATATTGAATATGGGAGGGTTTACGACGTGTCCTGTTAGGTAGATCTTGCCCTAGGTCAAGGAGAGTTTCCAAGAGATCTCTCGCTAAGCCATGTAAATTCAATGAAGTGGTTGGGGTCAAGACTCAATGGGCATAGGTATCATGACATATAAGGGGTTGTAGTGTCTCATTCATGGGTGCCTTTGTAGATGGTGTGTGGTACCTTCGTTCACAATGCACTTTTTCCAAGCCCATTAATTGCCATTCTTTAATTCTTTCATAATTTTAAGGAAAGGTTGAAGATCACTACCCTGGTGTCGTGACCAGATAATGGAAATGTCACCCACAAACACCTAGTGGAAATGAGAAGGTTGTCTCGTGATGAGACCCCCTTCTCTTATCCATGCAACTGAGAGCCATTACCCTGGGTTGGTGACCAGATGATGGCAATGTCATACCATTATATATTCATGGATGTGATAGGTCGGCTCGTGATGAGACCTCTTATCCTTCAACTAGCCTTTTAAGCATTCTTTATTATATTGTGGGTCCCTTTTACTCAAATATAAGTGTTTCACTGCTTTCTTGGGTGATCCCTGGGTGAAGCATATGGAAGGTTTATACAAGGATTTTTCCTTTTACCCAACATCAATCCCTCTGGGCCTTCAACCCCTTCTTCCCATAGAATGAGGGACAACCCCTTCTTGGGTCAATACACCCTAAAATCCCAAGAGACAAGGAAATGGAGGGGAATATTGATGGAAAGTGGTAATTATGGTCGGGAATGATATGATGGCTCATTAGGGGAGTTCTTAGTAGCAAACCCATCAAAACTAGGGCACAATGTCAACCACTTACTAGGGCACAATGTCAACCACCAAGGTGAAGTAGGGAAAAAGGCATAATGTCCAAGCGTATATCATGAAACCTAGATCAATCTAAGATACAGCATACTCAAATCGCTTAAATATTGAAATGATGCTCACCATAATACCGATTTATGCCTCATGGAGCAAGGCCCACTGCCTTCCGGAAGCCAGTTGATGTGGTGGATGCCATCTGGAAATTTGTGACCATCTGTGGTGGTGAGTGGGTTTTTATTCCATGCAAAATGGTATTGTTGGTCATGTAGTCTCTCGACACTCCATATCTACAACCTGAGGGCCTCAACACATAATCTCCTTAGTTATCCACAAAATGGGGATAACATTCCCAATCAACAATTGAGGAAAAAGGATCCAGAAACTACTCCTCACTTTGATTTACAAGATGAGTTAGGTAACGATGGAAGAGAATCACTCACTAATGAATCGAGGGTTGAAAAGTTCAAGAGACACCCGGCCATATATAACAATAAACATAGAGCCACAATTATCACCATATTTACTAGTTTCTTCATCATCATCATAATTCTCATCAGAATAACCAAGGATCCATCCTCATCTTAATTTGAATCATCATGAGAATAGGAAATTACGTAATAGTGGACCAATTCCCCCTGATTTGAAACAACAACTGCATGATTATAAACTACGAAGTACGCCACAATACAAGATTGGATGGGATGATGCTTCTTATTAAGATAATAAGAGGTAAGATGAAGACCAGCCAACATATCCACCTTGACACTATGAGTACAACTAATTGATCCACTCATACAATATAAGCCAACAGATCAACATAGATATGAGTCAACAAAGCATTAAAAAACTAGGCCTAAAGGAAAGGAGGGAATCGGGGAAGCTTAACTCACAATTCCATTGTTGTCGTCTTAATGTAGTTATAGAAAGAACAATGGGAAGGATCGCCCTCACCCATTTAATCTTAATAATTTACACCAACCATGGGGATCATCATCTCCCCATGGTAATGATCAGAATGATACGACCCACCGTCCATTGAATCGAAACACTAGTTGACCAACTGAATTGGGACCATAAGGGGGGACTGGTGTAAATCACTGTTATTTCAGGTTGGTACCTACTCTTGTTGACTTAAGTAATAGGGAATACTTTTTCTGGTAGTGTGATAGTGGGATTTTTAGTTGAGCTTCATCTGTATTAACAAGACTGATATGGTATGGGTGGATAATTGTTTTCCATAGGAAAGACTCACCACTAGAAATTCTCACTTTGCATTGTGTGAGACTTTAGGACCATATAGATTTCTCACATTCATTTTCTTTAAGTAGGATGTTTTCCCACTTGCACTCCTTTAAATGGTTTCTCCCCAATCCCCTTAAGAAATGGATAACAAAATGGCTTCTCCTAGAATCAAGAAAAAAACAAGTAGGCACATTCTATGTGGGTATGGTACATTGTTGCCTGGGACTGGAGAAGTAAATGGAGTAAGGAACCCTCTATTAATCATTCTTCAAAGACATGAAAGTGCTCAATCTATGGATATTTTCGGGATCACCATTCATTGGGCAAAGGAGACTTTGAAAAGGCATTTCTTCCTGCCAAGCCTCACTATATATGTCTAGTGGTGGAACAACACTCGTCCAACCATTTATGAGACACTTGGTCAATGGAAACCTTTCTGGGGTTCAACCCACTTCTCCAATGGCCCCCTATTATTGTATGAAATAGTGAGGATGCTTCTGTAAAGAGCTGAAGGTTGCTAGTTTAGTGGGGGGGTATTTTATGGCAACAAGTTTGTCTTGTCTTGGAATCCAGAGAGAATATTACACAAGTTTTCATCTAATTGAATTGAACCTGAGTCAAGGGAATTGTGGGAGAAAATATCTAAGTAACCCAAATGAATGAGAGACAAGGGATACCCAGATAAGTGTGTCTGGGGCCAATCCATAATTCCCTATGGAAATTGGAAAACGTGGTTAGTAGATCATCGACATATATTCATGTTATAGTCTACTCATGTTGGTATTAACAATTCTTTCATTGTAAAACTCTTTCATATCAAAAAATATATATTCTTTGTTTGGCCAATTACATGTACGATATACTAAACTAATGGATGCTTGAACATCACATCTCTTGAAAGAATCAATCCTGTGATCAATTCCTGATAGATAATGATGTTTAATACATTGTTTCTTTGTATGGAGTTACTTCCCTCCCAAATACAGGCCGATCAAGATACATCCATTGAGAGGTGTGCATTACCCATAAAAAGGATATCTATATGTATGTATTGTTGATCTGATTGTTATTGGGAATGGTTCCCCTTATTACAATGGTGCTAGCCCTTAGGTATTTCACATACATCTATTTATATAATGTTGTCTTCACACTCCCATGTAGGGAATATTTATTGGGTTCATGATATCCTTATTCTATTCTTATGTATCAAGGTCAAACAAATCCATTGGCATGAGATTGAGGCCTAATATTGCCTCAAAATCCAAACCATTTCATAATTCATCATTTATAGGTGGGGAAATAGAATATGGAGGGGAGATTGAATATAGATTTCCTAGAGGTGGATTGGATGTATGATTGTCTAAACTTGGATAATATTTTCAGGGTAGATTTTTTGGAGTGTGATGAATTGTCTGGGGCTAGGTTTTCCAAAGGATTGTCTAGAGATGGATTGGTTGTAGAGATATTTGTTCCATTGATGCTAGGATTTTAAGAATTCCTTTAGCATATTGATGTGGATATTTTCTCTCTGCATTAGGATCGAGAGGTGGGATGACCTATCTCTATATTGGCATTGAGAGCGGTTCTTTGTGTCAGCATTAAGAGTTGATATTGGCTCTAGAATGGCTTGGGAGCACCTTGTATCAATGTTATGAGGCGAGATATCCTTTAGGTTGGGTAGGGGACTTCTATGCCTTAGCTACCCTATAATTTGGCATTGTAGGATTTTCCATGTGGTTATCTAAGAGTCCCTATGTATTTTTATTTTCTATTGTTGCTTTTCCATTACGCTTGGGGGTATATTTTTGAATCCATAAGTTGCTAGAGAGCCTTCCCGTTAGAATTGTGTGGAGCAACATTAGTTCTATCATGGAGTACCCTGACGAGTAGTGTAGGGAGGTATGGGAAGGTATAGGATTGTAGGAGCATATAAGTATATAGGATTGTAGGTTGTTCATTGTAATCGTGCTTAGAGTAGCCCACGATTTGTTGCTCTAAGTTACACCTTATCCATTCCATAGAGATCGGTAATATCATTATATCTTAAGTCCCTATAGGTTATTTTGGTATTTCCATTTCCTCTCTATTTCTTCCAAATGCCTATGGTCCTTTAGCTCTTTTTTTCACCACTGGAGCATAGCTCTCAACCGTTCTCGGGTGAGAAACGGAGATGGCAGGTGATGAATCACTTCTCCAGGATTCTGAGCTTCTTATTTCAGGTGCACTGGGTAATGTAGCGAACTAGGATTAGGGTTGTGAAGATTAGGGCTAATATTAGGGTTAAGGTTACAAGAGGGATGGAAATGAGGGTGTCTCTCAAGCTTGCCTCTGACTTCTAAGGCACAAAGAAAGGATTGGTCAAGGGTGTCGCTCTTAAACAATGTGACTTCATAGAGAAAAATGACTAGAAAAACGTAATGAAATTGAAGAATAAGCACCTCATCAAATTCTTGAATTTGGAGTGGGATCCAAAGCTTTGTGAAAACCTCAATATACTACAGGATTTTTTGGTCTAGCACTTGATGAATATGTAACCACTTGCACATGAGATTTGATAAATACCTTGGAGGATAAAACTGTTGTCTGGGTGCTTCACAAAAGGAATTCCATGTGGTGATGTGATTTGGAGCAGATCTCGAATAAGCCTCATCAGTGAGTTCAATTTCAAGTTTCAGTGTTGTGAATTGGGACTGCCACCAAGCTTGAGCTATAACTTCTAAATGGTTGTTGGCAAGGAGAAATCACTAAGCCTCGGTCATATATGGGCATGTCTGGAAGTATATTATGAGGCTACAGATCCATGAATCCAATATTTCTTCATTCATTTGTCCCCCATATTTTGGTAAGGTGATTCATGTGTCCAGCTAGAAGATGGAGATCTGAGGATTCTTGCTTTAGTATTCATGGAATGCACTCACTATTTCTTGGGAAAAGGTTTCTAGAGATTATTATGCATCATCTGACGAGGCCTCTTTACAAGGAACCATTAGGGAAGGGGATGCATTGTGATTTATGAGAATTGTAGTAACTACAAAACCATAGATCAAGAGGAAATGAGGGTGTGATAGGCTAGATCGAGCCAAGAGGAGGGAGATAAAGTGTCAGGATGCAACATTTGGGTTGGGAGATTGTCTTCCAAGAGAATGAAATATGATTATTATGAAAATATTATGTGTGGGTGAAGGTACTGACCTTAAAATAACTCAACAAAATGCTAAGGGAGATCTGGGTGGGAGGGAGTTTCTCCAAAGAACCAAATCTGCAAATATCTTCTTTTTCAAAGCAAGGCTTCTACTTCAAGTGCATAACTTCAATAGAAAATGACTGAAGACAGTAACGAACGTAGAGACGGGTGAGAGGGCACACTCCAAAGAACTAGATCTGAACTACTACTATTCAAGATGAGTAGTTTGGGTGGGGCACTAAGCCAAAGAACCAAGAGTCATTGGGTTGAAGGGAATATCTCAAAGAACAACCGACTACTTTGATATTAAATGATGAGAGTTTACCTCTCGGAACTGGAAAATATAGCTAAGAGAGAGAATCACACTACTTGAAGTGATATAAACCTAGAAACAAGAGAAAAACAACAACATAAATGAAGAAACCTCAAGCCAAAAAGGATTAATAGTATTCATCTTGGCCAATGGCCTTACATTAGTTTATAATGGATCCACACAATAATGCATGTAG
>ML815901.1:161506-171761 GCA_009831015.1 Picea engelmannii | reverse complement strand
GATAACAGGACATTTGGCACTGGTCATTCCTCATTAACCACCACAATAAAATAAACTTAACAAATCACTTAAATTTCTGTTTTACTACGGAAACTCTTCATTTAAACCTAAGCATCTATTGCAAAAGCCTTAGTAATCCTAATTGCAGGGCTAAGTTACCAGGATGCAGATATGGATCCGGATCTGAATACGGATCTGCCAATTTAAAAAAAACCAGGATCTGGATACGACAATGAAATGACAAGTAGAAACAATATAAATATATTTTAATAATTTAAAAAAATAAAATTTACATAAAAAAAATGTATACAAATTTTAAATATTTAACTTATATATATATATATATATATAAGAATAATTAATATATTAGATTACTAATCTTATAACTAATGTATTATTCATAAGTTAAACATTAATTTATTTTATTCTTTGAAGTTAACTATATTAAATATATAAAAGGTAAAGTTAACTATATGCTTTAATTAATTTACCTTTACTATATTTAAGAGCGCATGTATTAATTATACATTTAATACGCTTTAATATTTATTTAAGAGCCTATGCATTAAAGTTTATAATAGCCATCAAACTGTTGGAAAATCCTTTGTTGCCGGAGTCCATTTATTATTGGGTAAGTCAGTTTTCGAGTTAAAGAAATTTGCCAAGTTGGGAGGGTCGAGAATTGCATAATTTCCTGGTTGTAGACAAAGAGCATTTGTGCGCCCACCCCCATAAATGAATAAATGAAGCCCCTTTGATTGATTCTCGACCGGCCCATGGATGATTGCTATTAGGACGAGGGTGAGGATGATGAACGACATCTATAATCTTCGGTGTGTATTCCCGTAACTTTGAAATAAGAACCCGAGAAAAACAATTTATTATCGTAGACTGATGTTGATGTCCGTATGAATCCTAGGCGGATCCCAACGGATCCAGATCGGAATCCGTATCGGATCCTCGAATCGAGACCCTAGGGTTGATGGATCCGACAACATAGCCGGTGTAGGGACACCCCATTTGTGTTGAAGAAGAGTTGGCTTACAGTGAGAGAGGGTGTTATTGTGGTGATTAGTGTTATCAGAACCGACAAAACCGACTGATTTGAGTGCCTTTTCGGTCGGGTTAGGTGTTCCAGACCATTTTAGGCTAGTTCGGTACTAAACTCGCTGGTTCCTTACGACATTGTACAATGTAGCTAGGGAAAACCAAAAACCACTTCAAAAAAAACACAATGTTGTTGTCCTAATACACACCTACAAATGTGGAGAAGTCTCCAACCCACTTGGTGTGTCCTTGGAGGCACAAACATGAATCCAGACCCACTGTCACCTCAATCTGGACTCCTTCCATCTAGGCTCACTCCTAGGGAAGCCAAGGGGAGTAGACCCTATTAAACTATGTGAAGAATTTATTAGTTCTAGGAGTTGTTGATTAGTATTACCCAACCCAATGACAGGCAACCAATGCAATATACAATCTTTCAATGACAAACAAACCTTTGTTTATTAAACCACTATTAGACCAGTGCCTAAAGATTCCACTTATTCCAATACTAGCACAAATTTGATAACTCAACAAAATGAAATAAAATTATGAACTATTTACATGATGAATTGAAAAATAACTTTATACAATTACTTTAAAACAATGAATAAATGAAGAATGGTTGTAACTAAATCAATATAAATATTTACACATGACAATATCTTGCAAAAATGAATAGGATGTAAATACTTGAAAATAAATTACAAGGAAATGTAAATGTTGTGCAAGTGTGTAGGTTGTTTTTCGTTGATTTTAAGTCTCTCTTTTAACTTAGGGGCTTAGATGTGAAAAATTGCAAGCCTAAGCTATGTGACTACCGCAAATCCTTTTCCCTTAGCCAAGAGGAAATGCTGGGTGCTCAACAAGAGAAAAAGGTTCTCCCCTAGCTCCACAGGTCAAGTCCAAAGTGCTTGGGCGCTCAACAAGGAGGACACTTAGTGTCGTGAAATTGTCCCAGGCTTCAACCCCTTCTAGCCTCCACAAGTCACCTTATTTTAGTGGCCAAACAATAATGGAGAATGGGTGCCTAATTAGACTAACTACTCAATCCTTTGCCCTTTCTTATTACCCAAGATCCACAAAGTGGTAAGGGGAGAGAGTACAGGGCAAAGGCGGGGTAAATTTTATTTACTTTGCAACAAAAGAAATTTTTATACACTAGTTAGCACAATATTGCAGGATGGCATAGCCACTCACATGTAAAGTGTGGGAAAACAAAAATTAATTACTTAAAATAAATAACTTAAACAAATTAACCACACAACTTTGGCACAAGGTAGAGGACAAAGCTTTTTGATTTTGTGGCAAAGGTGGACAAAATTAAATAAAGAAAAAATCAGAAAATTAATTCTAATCCTAGCCGACACGATTTTGCAAGGATGGCAGAGCCAAACACAATGCAAGGTGTGGGAAAAAAATTATTAAAATTATTTACAGATTTTAAACTTGGAAAGAAATAGAAAGTGCAATCTCAAGAGACTCTTTTGAGCTGCTTACAATAGCTTTAAAAAGTGAGAGAGAGAGAGGGGCTTTGCACCAAAGCTTATTGATGTTCTCTTGAGCCTCTAGTTGCAAATTTTGGGCAACACCTGCTCTTTTCGTGGTGAAAACCTGCATAAAACAACAAAGAAAGCTTGCTAGAAAATGCTAAAAATCACCAAAATATGTTAGTTTTATGTTAGCATATGTACATAAATTTTTACAGAAAAAATCTGAACTTGAAAATTGGAATTTTTAGCAAGATTATGATGATTATATGTTCAGAAAATAAACAAATAAAGGGCTGAAATTAAAATAGAAAATTGATTGAAGCAAAATGAAGCCTTTGGAGTTCCTCCTCCAAGCTTTGGCAACTTGCGAATCTGTAAACCCTTACTACACAATGAGGCAAGAAGGTGAGATACTTTAAGAGGCCTACAAAATACTTTGTAAACTCTAATAAAAACAAATCACATAAATCTATAACAATACTACTACAAATTTATCCCTAGCAAAATACTTTGTTTAGGGTTCTTCAAGTAAAACAATGTGAAGAAAGAATAACAAAACCTACAATGTTACCTCACAAGGAGCAAATATCACACAAGAGTAGCCAATAGAACCAAGAATACACCATGCAAGCACCAAAGAACACCAAAAGATCCTCCAAAGCTTCACTTTATTGCTCCAAGAAAGGTTACCTAGTGGCACCAAAATTACAAGAGAAAAATGGGAGAGAATGAGAGAGAGTAGGGAGAGATTTTGGTATAATGGAGTTACTGTGAAAACTTTCTGTCAAAATGAAGAGAAGGGGCTTCCTTTTAAAGGAGGGAAAGATGAGAGAGCCCTCTTGGATAAGTTACAAGTGTCACCCATTCAAGAGAGAGAGAAAAAGTCAAGGGGGGCACACTTTTAGGGTTTTGGAGTGAATTAGGGTTTGAGGG
Source organism: Picea engelmannii (assembly GCA_009831015.1). NCBI lineage: Eukaryota > Viridiplantae > Streptophyta > Pinopsida > Pinales > Pinaceae > Picea > Picea engelmannii. The sequence goes on along the minus strand of ML815901.1, from coordinate 168,291 downwards.
GTGAGATGTGAAGGGGGAAAACCCCTTTTTGACTTGTCATGGGGGGTTCTTCTAAGTGGATTTTTACTTTTCCAACTTAGGAAATATATTAGAAAACATTTCCCCACTTCTTTTCTTGACTTTAGACACTTCTAACTTGGTTCAAGGGTGTAGGGGGTCATAAGCCATTTGTTTTGAGTACTCACACCCCTATACAAAATCCACAAGGACCAAATTTTTACATTTTTCATCAAAATTAATTAAAATTTCCAATTTACAGAAAATTTTGATTATTAAAAAATCCTATCAAAACTTAACGGAATTCCGCAAGACTCTAGGATATGTATAGCATGGTCATTTACAACATCTTTAGACCTTAGTCACCCATTGGGCTCCATCATTAGAACATCTTTCACCACTTTGGAGGATTATTGAGTGAAAAACTCAAGAGTAATTAAAATCGCTGAAAAGCAAGATTAATTACCTGAGGAAAAAAAACACTCGATGAAAGGACTTCTCTACTGATAAATTCATAGGAAACTAAATTATTAAAACTTGACCCATGCTAACATATTACAAAATTATCCCACGTAGGGGAGCGGCCATTCTGTGGACATAGAAAGAAGTGTTGGGGGCAAAATTTCCCTGCTGAGCCATAAGTATTCAAACTTGTTGTACCACAAGGTACATATCTTCACGATACATGACGTTGACACCTAGTTGAAATAGGTGGTCAACACACAATAAATTAAGTTAAGGGCAATCAAAATACTTAACCCTAGGGCCCTGCTAGAGCTATTAAAAAAAGAACCAATAAAATAATTAAAGTGAAACACAAAAACTAGCCCTAGTAATTAATGGTAATATTAAATTCTTAAAGTAAAAGGATAGAAAAGGAAAGATAATAGAGAATGCCAACACATTCTTTGGTGTCTTTCCTTTTCTATCATTTTACTTAAATGTTTAATGTTACCATTAATTGTTTCAAGATATTTGATAGTGGTTCCAACCTCATTGGACTTCATATGAAGAAAGTATAATTTTAGATCCCATTCAAAATTTAGTAGACTTAACAGTTTTCAGGATTTCAGGATTCGTAGGATTGCAACGTTTCCACTAGATTCTATCATGTATGAGGGCATGGAACTGACATTTAATAAAGAGCACCAAGCCCTCTATGTACCTTGATGTTGGTGGCTATGATTGTTGAACTCCTTTGTCATGAATCTAGTGAAAATGTACCCTTCACTCAAGAAAAATCATTGATTGGGCATGTTAAGTTTTTTCTATCTTATTTTAATGCTTGGGGTGATACTGATGATAAGGATCCCAATATAGGTAATGATTTTGATGATATATAGTTATTTGTTGTAGTGTGATTTTTTTTGGACTATAGAGGCCATTTAGAGTCTTTTTGTTGATGTATTTTGGTTTAGAGATGGGTTGCAATCGATGCTATTTTGGTTATATTCACCCTTGTTATATACATGAGAAACTTTGCATATTTGTGTATAATGGTTTGGATTCATATGGATGCACATGAATATATATGTTTTTTTTTCAAAATTTGAATATTTTATGTAGTTTTTGGTTGACCGTTTTTTTCCGATTCTGGTCCGGTTCACATTTTTGGGTCAACTGGTTTGATGACCGGTCCAGTTCTGATAACATTGGTAGTGCCTCTAGGCTCTCCCACCAAGTTTAGACTTTTCCTCTTGGGGTAGAGTTTGAGTGGTAACAGACCCTAACACCTCCCAGGCTCAAATGTTTTTCACTCCAAGGTGCAAAACATATTGGGTTACAACACTTCCTACCTTTCTTATTTTCCTTTACATGATTGTTTTTTCTTTCCAAACTCTTCAATAATTTTTTTTGGTGAAAATGTGGCACCATTACTTACACATATTCTCTCTCTCATTTTGAATATTAACTTGGAGCTGAATTCATTTAATTTCATTGGATGATCTATATTTTTGGTTGAATCTTAACACTCTAATGGCGATTATTCATAATATTCAATGGTGGAATATGTGTTAAAATCAATTAAAATTTTGAATGTGACCTCCCATTGTTGCAATGAAACATTGAAATATAAGACATGTTGCTCCAATGTAACATTTTGGAAATGCATTTTAGTGATGAAAGCCAATACAAAAGTCTATGTAATTTTAGCTTCCTAAAATTACTGTACTGAGAGGCGCATTCAACAGCCCAGTATGGGGGAGATGTGCCCATAACATTGACATGGCACATGTCAGCCGAAAATAAAATAATAACAATAAATATAAATGGGGACATAGTATTCTCAATTAAATATAAATCATCCTAGATCCATCTTAACCTTGGATCTATCAAGTGTTGAGAGGGATCAAATCCCTTGTGGTGCAAATTTTTTTTAGAGTGTAAAAACTTGAGGAAAAGTCTTCATCTCGAGAGATTTGATCCCTCTCAACACTTGATAGATCTGTGGTTAAGATGAATCTAGGCTGGTAGTATATTGACTGGATGAGCACTGTAGACAATAGTCCAATAGTCCTCCCACTTACTAGCAATGACACTGACAATGACACTGACATATTTTTCGTGGATCTTTCTCTGATATTGTAGGATGTATAGCTGTCCAGTGTCTTATTTACCTCTTACTTGAGGCACTTTAATGTACATTCTTTTGAGGCTCTCATATCCTATCTTCATAACTTTCTGCATGTATCTCAAGTTTCATATTCTTTTAACATATGCCTTTCTATCTGCTGAAACATTGCTTAACAACGGTGTTAACCGAAGTATTGATTGAGCCGTTCTTGAGGGACTGATTGGCTGGAATATTGATCTTGCTGTGATTGCAGTCAATTGGTTTCCTTGGTCCAGCAGTGGCACTTCTTGGTCTAAATACTGCGCGGAATCCATCTATAGCATCTGCTTGGCTCACTGCTGCGGTTGGTTTCAGTGCATTCAGCCAAGCTGGTTTTCTTGTCAATCTTCAGGTTGGATTTAGAAATAAACAAAGTGAAGATTATAATCTTATAGAATAGTTTCTTTTATTCCTAGATTTAGCTTGTGTGTGCGATTTTGTTCTGGCTGTCTTTTGTTCCCTAGTTTTATTCTGACTGCCGTCTTTCTCCTTTATTTATACTATGTGAGCAGGAGATTGCCCCACAGTATGGAGGAGTTCTTCATGGTAAGATCTTGGTTTTATTTCTAGTTTTAAAGGCTGCGGAGGTTCATGCAATGCTTGTGGACCATTTTCAACATGAGAGTGGATTGTGTTTTGAGTTTCATTTATTCAACAATAGTTCTTATGAATTTGTATCATTAATAATTTCTGGGGGCAGGTATGTCAAATACTGCTGGGACATTTGCAGCTATCATTGGCACAGTTGGAACCGGGTTCTTTGTAGAATGGATGGGTTCTTTCAAAGGTTTTCTTACATTTACAGCAGTTCTGTACTGCATTAGCACTGTGTTTTGGAATCTTTGTGCGACAGGGGACCGTATATTTTAAAAGAGAAGTTGAAGCTAGACAGGTCAATCACTTAAATGTGCAAGTGATGTAGATCAAATGGTGTCAAATATCTGTGGTGTGTCAATTCTGGTGGGGATAAACTCAGGCTAAATGTGCTGCTTAATTTCGACTAAAGTTTGATATGGAAGCTAAACACCTGTTCACCAGAGGAAATGAATCTGAATTGAGTGGTTCCAATAGTTGATGGAAATACTATCAGCGAATTTCAGTCAGGTCGATGAGCTTCTTTATAAACTCTTGTTTTCCCAGGATAAACTTTTGTGTCTTCTTGTACTTGTTTATGCTGTTCATTTTTAGTACATGGTATAAATGTTAATGTAAAAGAAGATCTAAGTACACTAGTAAATCTATTGCTCTAAAAATTAAGAAAATCTAACATGGAATGAGAGCTGGTTACCTTCAATACAGTCTAACAACTAGAAGGAAAGATCTTGAAAACTGCAACTGCACAATCCTTTGTCAAGCTCGTTGAGCACTAGTTCCTAAGGCGTTGGGACTAATTTCACCACAAAGCAGTTCTCCCTACCCTAGCGCACCCCTTTGCAACACTTAGATTGCAGATTGGTGGAGTTTGAATTTTTGGGATTTTTGAGTCCTAAGGTTTCTACCGGCGAAAATGATTACCAGTATGAGAGTTGAAGATAGATTAGATGGAGAAGATAACTTTCAATCTTAGAAGCATAGGGTACTTCTCATTCTAGAAGAGAACGAGTTGTTAGATCATGTCAAGTAGGTGCTTCCAGAACTTGAACAAGAAGAAGCCAAAGCAAAGTTCAAAAAGAATGAAGTCAAGGCCAAGAGGACCCTGACAGACTCAATCAAGGATCACCTAATACCTAATGTATTAGAACTAAAGACACTGAAGGAAATGTTTGATGCCCTAACCATACTTTATGAAAGCAAGAACACCAGCCATAAGCTCACTCTAAGGCATCAACCGAGAATCCCGATGATGAATAAGTCTGAACAATCTCGAATTACTTCATGAGAATTTCGTAGATCAAGGACCAGCTAGTAGCCATTGGAGACTCGATGGATGATGCAGAACTTGTAACCACTACACTAAATGGATTTCCCTCCTCTTGGGACCCATTTGTTCAAGGAATTTGCACAAGAAGTAAGTTGCCCAAATTTGACAAGCTATGGACAGATTGTACCCAAGAATAATCTAGATTGATATCCAAATCACAGAAGACAAATGAAGAAGAAAATCAAGCTCTTGCTGCTCATCTGAAGAAAAGGAAAGAAAGGAGAGAAGCTAGTCCGAAGAAAACTAGAAGACCACACCATAAGAAGGATGCATATAAAATGAGATGCTACACTTGTATGAAGTTGGGACATTATGCCTTCAATGCCCTCATGGGAAAGGAAAGAGGAAACATCATGCACATACAACAGACACGAAAGAGCCTACATTTGAGAAGAAGGCGAAGGAATCGAAGGATGAAGAATATGTACTTGTCTCAGCCCTCAAAGGTACTATCACTCAAGGAAGTGATATTTGGCTCGTGGATAGTGGTGTTTCCAAGCACATGACCAGATTCAAAAGTTCCTTTATGAAATTGATATAGAAGAGTTCATCTCTTCAAGTGGAACTCGGGGATGATTCCAGACACGCAGTCAAAGGAGTAGGAGAAGCCTCCTACCAACTTGATTCAGGTAGTTCTATTTCAATTAAAGATGTATTGTTGTACAAGGCTTAAAGAAGACTCTTCTTTCTATTTATGCTTTAGAAGATAAAGGTTTTAGGGTAGCTTTTGTGGATGGCCAAGTTCTTCTATGGCCCAAGAATTCTAGCATAGATGTTGCTATCGTGATTGGTGTCTGAGAGGGAGGATTGTATAAGTTGAAATGACACCAAGAAAAATCCCTTGTACCCAACAATGTTAACTCTAGTGAGTTATGACATTGAAGGCTTGCTCATATAAATTACAGAGCGTTACCAGCCATGAGCAAGATGGTAACATATCTACCAGATATACATGTAGAACATGATGGAGTTTGTAAAGGATGTGCACTTGGAAAGAATGCCAAGGGAAGATTTACTAGCAGTGACAGTAGATCCAAGGGGATCTTGGATATCATACACTCATATGTATGTGGACAGATGACAGTGCCATCCCTAGGATGTTAATGTTTATGCCATTATTATAGTTCTTTGCATTTCATTAGATAAGAGCATAATAAGAACAAGATCATCGAGAAATACACATTCACAAGAGACACAACATTTATCCTGGGAAACCCTCTAGGGGAAGAAAACCCAACAAAAACTTCCTTATCATAAATGGCTTATACAATGTTCAAGAGATAACTCAAACTAATACAGAAAGTCCTCCCCAAGAGATGCGCCACTCTTCTTCTCCTCTCTCCAACTTCTAATTGCAGCTTGCCTCATAAGATAATGAGCAAGTGAAGTGTGTCTAAGAAGTGAGGCGCTAGCCTCTTATTTATATCAATCTGGCACGTGTGAAGAGTCACCATCTGGCAGGGCCGACCTCTCACTCTAGGTGGGTAAACCCACCTTTAATTAATTCTGTGCCTTCCATTATAACTGTTGGGGCCGACTTCTTATTCAACACTTTGTAATTGTCCGATGACCAATCCGCAAAAGGGGATTTGGTCCTTATTCAATCACTGACATGATTAATCCTCAATGGGGATTAATCTAATAACAATAATAATAATAATGACATGATTAATCCACAATGGGGATTTAATCCAATAACAAATAATAATAAGAATGCTCTTCGCAGTTACATTATTTCAACACTCCCCCTTAACATGAAGGGTATTCTTCATCAGCATCAGGTGAGAGAGGTCTGCATCATCAGTGGCATCTGGAGGACAATATCGTCAATATCATCTTGAACAATTGTCTAGCACATTTACGAGTCATCGGAATTTTTCTTCATCAACAGCATCATCATTCTCAAAAGAATGCTATCATCATCTGCATCAAACATGTATCAGTAAAAATGATACCTCATCATAGTACTACACTAGCTCAATGTCACAGCGGTTAAGCTGGTAGCTCAATGTCAGTCACATCTTGCTTTACGTCTAACAACTAGGTCAGAAGCAAGTAATATCATCATCTCGCTTTACGTCTAACAACTAGGTCAAAAGTGAGGAATCATAACGTCATGCTTTACGTCTAACAACTAGGTCAGAAGCATGACTCATCTTGCTTTACGTCTAACAACGAGGTCAGAAGCAAGGAACACATCAACATCTCGCTTTACGTCTAACAACGAGGTCAGAAGCGAGGAATCATCGACGT
>ML815901.1:112353-156390 GCA_009831015.1 Picea engelmannii | reverse complement strand
CAGTTACATTATTTCAACATAGGAAACTTTGTATACTATGTCATCTTCATAGATGATTACTCACATAAGACATTGATCTACTTCTTGAAAGCAAAAGATGAAATCTTCAGTAAGTTTCAAGAATTCAAGGCTTTAGTTGAGAATCTCTCTGGAAGAAAGATCAAAATCTTGAGATCTGATAATGGAGGAGAGTACACCTCAAATGAGTTCAAATATTTTTGCAGAGAAGAGGGAATTAAGAGGGAGTTGACAACTCTATACAACCCCCATCAGAATGGGGTCGTAGAGAGAAAGAATAGATCTATTGTGGAAGCAACTAAAGCGATGATCCATGACGAGAGCTTACCCATGCACTTATGGGCAGAAGCATCCAGTACAACTGTATATGTCTAGAATATAAGTCCTCACAAGATATTGGGGAACAAGATACCTAAGGAGGTGTTCACTAGAGAGAAACCAGAAGTCAGTCACTTGAGAATATTTGGTTGTCCAGTGTATATACATGTCCCCAAGGAGAAGAGAACGAAATTGGAGTGTGACATCCCCCCCCCAAAAAATAAAATAAGTATTTTTGAAATTTAAAATTTGTTGGAAAATTAATTAGTTTTTAGTAAATTCGAATTTGGAATTTTTTTTCCATTTATGGCAATTTCGAATTTCGAATTTGATAATTGTAATTAATTATTATGACTGTTGGGCAGAGATCTGATTTGACTCAACTAACGATTTGACTATGACACTTGTATGAGAACATAATATTTTATATTGATTGCAGGAGGACAAATGGAACAACCATGTTAAAATCAACTGACCATGACTCCATCAGTGGGGAACATGTTGGAACTACCTCTAGGTTGATTGTTACAAGTGACAAATCAGTGATTTGGCCATTGGCAGCCCTTGAAAATCAGGGATTTAGAAAGCTGCGAAAATTCCCAAGGGGGGAAAGAAAGACCTAGGCAAAAAGGATTTTTGTTAAATAACATATGGGAGAAGGCAGGATGCTGCTTAGTATGCTGGGGAAAATAGATTAATGGGTTTTCTTGCTGTTATGAACACTATTGATGGAGTGTGAGGCAAGAGGAACCTACTGGAACTGAAAGACATTGTTGAGGAGGAGTTTTTTTTTCCAAGTTTGCCCTCATGGACTCATGGTCAGGCTAGGGGGTGAACTGTGCAAGTGATTTTGGCTGCTCTGTTCTACGGTTGGGAGGAACGTGGTTGTTCCCTTTGTCTTCCAGCGAGTTGGTTCATATATGTTATGCTAATCCTTCTCTGTCTGAATGATTTTATATCTGATGCACTGTACTTGTTAAATCTGAACTAAAATAATTTTCATTTCTTTCTTTTGTTTTAATGATCGTATATTTGATGTAAGGTACTTGATGTATCTAAACTTAACTATTTCTATCTCTGTGGGATGCATTAGTTACATATGCAATGAAATCATTAAAGTTTGTATGTACCCAATAACCTGAGCGAAAACTGTTCGATTATATGAATATGTGCAATCCATTTTCCTACAGAATAGTTTATAAATTGTTTTCTGAAATCATTTGCTGGAAGCCCTTTATGATTGAATTAGAACTTGTATGAAAGTAAGGAATTATTTGATATCCTCCTAGAATAATCAAATGGATTTGTATGTTTAAATTCTGGAAATGTCCCCTGAAATAAAACTTTAAGAGGAATCATATATGTATCAATGAACTTGAAAGAATAGACCTATTTACAAGTATACATCTAGCTCTGTAATTAAATCATTTAAGTAGAATTATATATGCATCAATGAACTTGAGTGAACCGTTCTACTTACAGGTATACATTTGACTCTGCAATTAAATTCCTAGGCAGATTTATCTTTATAGTTGCACTTGAATAGAACCAGAACGATGAAGTATAGGGGAATGAACATAACTAAGGGATCCAGTTACCTTAAATCTAATGATATAATTCTACGAATTTCCTATTACACGAATGAAAGGTTATGTAAGCTAGTATCCTACTACAGGAACGTAAATAATGATTTTTTAACTGATACAATATCAATGCATGACGCAAATAGAACGTATACATCTTATATATGCTTGAACGGTAACTATTGTCTATACAAAGGTAGGGTATTCCAATTTGATTCTGTTGAGAGTCTTGCTGAGAGAAACAAAAGTTCTTAAATTTTCATGACTGTAGCATTACTATGCTTTCGGGCAAACAATTGTAAGATTGTAAGACATCCTTTAAATTTCTTTATTCTTCACAACTTCCTGGAAACTATTAGGAAATTACAGAGTAAACTCAATCCATTCTAAAGAAGAAATTGTTAGAAGGACAATAATCAACAAACTCCGGAATTTGGAGATGCGAAACCCTCTCCCTTGAATGATCACTTTTGGATAAGCTCGAAAGGCAAGAATTGCATTACTGAGAGAATATTCATACAGATAATAATAAAATCAAGAAAAGATGGTTCCCGTAGCTTTCAAATAGAGATTCCTAAGTACATTAAATTGTAGAGGTAACAAACAGAGCGTTGAGAATAATTTTCTGAAAACATTTCTTTAAACCAACATGTTCCCTTTGATGATAAGTATGGCAGATTAAAGAATTCCCTCTAATAGAAAAATTTGAATTAGTTTTCACCAATCCTGGTATTTAAATAACAGTTTATTTCCCTACACCATGCATGACTACGCCCACTCCCTTTACTAGAACAATAAAAACAAAAAATCAGGGTTTAACCCTCAGACATCCGATACAAGAAATCGGAACAAGGGAAAACGTTACTTAATTCAAGAGAAATTTACGAACAGGACCATGACCTCCATGCTTCGGAGTTGAAGAGCTAGTTTGAGAGTCACTACACTGAAATCCGAGTACCTTTTGCACAACGAATATGGGCCGATACCTGCACCTTGAGTGGTCGCAAGCCCTGCAAGTATTTATCATAGAAAAACATTAGTAAAAATACGGAGTACGACTTTAAACTTAGATTGAGAGGTAAATGGACAACCATAGCTATGTCTAGTAGTACTTAACTTAGGAGCCGAAGCCCCAGAGTCCACCTGTTGCCGCGCCCCTGTTATATGAACGACTCTGGTTGAGGGGAGGATGGCCCTAGTACTTCTGGTGGGTACCCTCGCAACAGACAAAGTCCCACCATTAATATAGAGAATCACATTCATACAATTTCATCACTACTTTACAATTAAATCAATAGCAGTACTATAGGGTCAAACCCAGAAATAATCCTGTGAGAACATAAATACCAGCCTGCGGTGTATAATAATAGGATAAATAAGTAAAGAGTAGCGACTCAAGGATATAATGGGAAACCCCATCTACAACCGGTACTAGAATTAGAATTTATGCAGGTTTTGAACTTTATCGTCGGTAGAAAAAGGGGGCCATTAAAGTCAAATAAGGGTTACAGAATGTAAAAGCTTTCATTTTAACCAAACCCTGTACTCTGGTTTCAAATTTGAGATATGGACGCTCTCTGGAAACTTACCAAACCATCGGATGCCGTCAGCTTCACCAAGCTTTGATCGTAAAGGTGGTATTCCTTCCCTATTGAGGAAGCATAACGCAACACCCTCCCCTTCGGAGTCACACCGGCACGAGAAGAACCGCCTAACCCTAAGAGGAGACGAGTACTACTCTTAATAAACACTGAAGGTACGAGCAATGTGCTAGGGAAGAGGTGGCATCCTAAGATTGGGAAGGGCAGGAGGCAGAGTTATCGGGACGAGTGCTTGCGGGACCCTACTTAACCACAGGGACACATCTTTAACTCCTTTTGTCAAGATATCTCTCTCTCCCTTACCCAATGAAGATACAAAATTAATAGCAGTCACTTCGTGACTATCCAGTAGAACTAGCCAGCCGCTAACCCTTTTTTCCAGTTAATTACTATTCCTTATCCTCCATCGGTGAGAGGAGACTTAATTACAAATTTGATTGCAGAAAGTCGCGTGGGATTGGTCTGGTTTCAAATCCTTAAGTAGGGGAAACTAGAAGTGTTATAACCACGCCGAAAACCTTAACGAAATTACTTTCAAGCGATTCAAACATTGTCAATGATATCATTATCATGTTCCTGTTACAAGGGTATATTTATGATATACATATAGTTAGGTAGAAGTCCTTTTATTATTTCTCAATGGTATAAACTTGTGCGCAAAACCTAAGGAACCGATATTAACAAGGAATTTAGAACTTAATTCCTAATATAGGTGGATATGCGTATTGTATTGGTGTCTATGCAATAGTATAAGATTTGGAGAAGTACTAGAAATCGTTGGGAGTCTCTCTTACAAGTTGTTAAGTCAGTCTGGTATATGGTTTTACTCTCCTTACGAATAGATTATCAAGCTTTAATTAGAGTAAAAATAAAAATAAAAAACAAAAAAATTTGTGTCAAATTGGAGGTTCATTACATGGAGCCTTCAAGAAAGAAGTGCATATTCGTTGGATATAGTGAGACTTCAAAGGCTTACATAATATATATTCTCAGACAAAGACAGATTGAGATCAGCCGTGATGTAACATTTGATGAAGATGAAGCCTTTAGAAGATCTAGGGAGTCTTACATGGATGAGGACCGAGAGGAGCAGGAAGCTCCAAGCGATGCAGTCATGGTTGACTCTACTCCAGAGGAACCCATTCTAGAAGACCGGAATGAGACAGTAGAGCCAAAGAGACTTGTAGATCCACCTAGAGAAGCTACATTCACGAGAAAGAGACCAACCTAGCTCCAGAACACTTTGCAAAAAGCTGAAGGACATGTAGCTCCCAAGGGATCCTTTAGAGAGAGCAAGAGACCACACAAGTTTTCCAGCTATGTGGCACTAATGAGTAAAATCATTGATTCAAAACCTTCCACTTTTGAGGAAGTTGCTAAGAAACAAGTATGGAAGGATGCCATGATGGAGGAGTACTAGTCCATCATGAAAAATGATGTGTGGGCAGTGGTTCCGAGACCAGAAGGGAAGTCAATAGTGAATTCCAAGTGGATCTACAAGATCAAGCATGTTGCAGACGACAACATAGAGAAGTACAAATCAATATTTGTGGCTAGCGGTTTCTCCCAGAAAGAGGGAGAAGACTATAATGAGACATTTGCTCTAGTAGCAAAGTACACTTCCATTAGATCGATTATTGCTATTGCTTCAGTGATGGGATGGAAATTACACTAGATGGATGTCAAGACTACCTTCTTGAATGGTGTAATTGAAGAAGAAGTGTACATAGAACAACCACATGGTTTTGTAATCCATGGGAAGGAGTCCCATGTTTGCAAATTGAAGAAGGATTTGTACGATATTAATCAAGCACTCAGGGCATGGTATGCCAGAATAGACAACTGTCTGATGAGCTTGGGGCTTACCAAGAGTGATGCAGATCCCAACCTTTACTACAAGGTTGAAGATGGTTTCCCATTGATCTTGGTCCTATATGTGGACGACATGTTTCTAACAGGAGACAAGAAGCTCATAGTTGGGTGCAAGAGGGAGCTCACTTCAGAGTTTGAAATGAAGGATCTAGGTCTGATGCATTATTTCTTGGGATTAGAGGTGTGGTAGAGGCCATATGAGATTATCCTTAGCTAAGGAAAATATACAGTTGAGATCTGTAGAGATTTAGGATGATGGACTGCAAGTCCATGGCCACACTATGATGAAAAATCTGAAGCTCTTGAGCGATTCATCTTCAGATTTGGTGAATCCCACGATGTACAAATAGTGGATCATATCCTTGATATACCTAGTTGACATCAAGCCAGACATATGCTTTGTAGTGAACACCTTGAGTCAGTGCATGGTTGAACCTAGACATGTACATTGGATGGCAACAAAGCATGTGTTGAGGTACCTACACAATACCATTGGATATGGACTTAGATATGTCTCGGATGGAATGGTGAAGCTGTAGGGATATACAGACTTTGATTGGGTAGGGAGTGCAATGGACCGGAAAAGCACATCAGGATGTTTCTTCAGTTTGGGATAAGGTATGATCTCATGGTTGAGTAGAAAACAAACATCAGTGGCACTCAGTACAACAAAGGTAGAGTATATTGCATCCAATGTCGCAAGTTGTGTGGCTTCAGAAGTTGCTTGCAGGGTTATTTGATCTAGAGATGGAGCCAACTTTGATACATTGTGATAATCAAAGTTGTGTGAAGCTTTCAAAGAATCCTGTCTTTCATGAGAAGTCGAAACATATAGAAATCAAATACCATTACATCCAAGACATGGCACAAAGAGGAGCTGTGGAGCTCCGGTGCATATCCACAAATGAGTAGATAACAAACATTCTCCCCAGGGCTCTGTCTAGAGTGAAGTATGAGTACTTCAGAGACAAGCTTAGCGTGATGCAGAATATCCACCCTTGCTGAGAGGGAGGTGTGATGTTTCTCCTCTAGCAGGCTTCCCTTTGGACAAGAGTTTCCCAGATCAATCATGTGGAGCGACTGAGGGAGTAATGTAGTAGTCTTTCCCATTGGATGGGTGTGAATGGGACTACTAGGAGAGGAGAAACATCATAGCATAGTCGTGGAGACTATGGGAGTAGCTTCGTGGTACTAGACGAGACTATAACTATGGTTGATGGCATGGTAGTAGCTATGTGCTACTAGTTGATTGTTGCATAGTTATAGAGATCATTGCTTATGACTATGGCGGATGGCATGGTAGTAGTTGTGTGCTACTAGTTGATTGATGCATAATCATAGGGACTGCAGACTATGATTTATGGATGATGGCATGTTAGTAGCTGTGTGCTACTAGTTGATTGTTGCATAATCATAGTCTGTTGAACTGCACAGTGATAGCTTTTGTAGCTACCAGTTGATTGCAGGATATGACTATGGTTGATGGCATGGTAGTAGCTGTGTGCTACTAGTTGATTGTTGCATAGTCACAAAGATCATAACTATGGTTGATGTCATGGTAGTAACTTAGTGCTACTAGTTGATTGTTGCATAGTTATGGAGATTGTTGGATTGCATGGTAGTAGTCTTATGACTACTAGTGGATTATAGGTCATGACTATGGATGATGGCATGTTAGTAACTTAGTGCTACTAGTTGATTGTTACATTGTCATGAGAGACTACTGGATAGCATGGTAGTAACTTAGTGCTACTAGTTGATTTCTAGGTAGTTGTGACAACATGGTGGCAACTTTGTGCTACTAGTTGATTGCTGGAGAGAATGGTAGTAGCTTAGTGCTACTAGTTGATTGCAACATAATCATATAGACTATGGCAGAGGATGGAGCTACTGATGGCATGGTGGTAGCCGTGAGGCTACTAGATGATTACAGAGTAGTCAATGGACTATTAGAAGAAAACATCGTGGAAAGATACCTCCCTAGCTAAGAGGGAGTGTTGATGTTTTGGTAGTTGCAGGAGGTATTTTCCTCCTAGACAACCTTTCTTAGAAGAAGAGAAGATTCCAGAAGTCCAAGGAAGACCATTGAACAATGAAAGAAAACCCTAGAAGAGAAGTTGACCAATCGGAAAAGAATAAAGTGAAGTTGGAACCTCCAGAAAGAGAAGTCAGCTCACATGAAAAGATAAAAGGGAAATAGGGTTTCCCAGAGAAGAAGTCGGCCCTAGCTAAAGTGACTTGAAGACTATAAATAAGGTGAGGCCTTGCTCATTTGTACACACTCACTCATCTCTCTCTCAAGAAGAAGGCGCTAGTCTGAGGCAAGGAACGAAGACACATCTCTTGGAGATTCTTGGTTATTCTTGGTGGTAGTTCTCTCTTGTGCGTTATCTCTGGGAAGAGGTGCGCTACTCTTGTATGGTGTTGTTGCTACAACTGTTTGGTTTGCTAGTTTGTGCGCTAGCCTTGTGCTAGGGTTTCTTCATTGTCTATTTGCTCTGGTTTATAGTTGTATTATTTTGGACAGAATCCATCTAAGAAAGGTTGGTTGGGTTTTTCCCCCATTTGGGGTTTTCCTAGGATAAACTCTTGTGTCTTCTTGTACTTATTTATGCTGCTTATTTTCAGTACATGGTATAAATGTTAATGTAAAATATATAAGTACATTGGTAAATCTATTGCTATGAAAATAAAGAAAATCTATTGCTCTGAAAATAAAGAAAATAAGTTAATAAGTTAAGATAAAGATAAGATAATTTTATTAATGTCCAATGAATGACCGCAAAATACAGTGAGTGTAAATACACAGTGAGAGTGCAAAAACAATCCTATCACTACTAATTCAATAGGAATAAAAGTAGTGAAGATAAAAACCATGTAGTCAATGATAATAAAAAAGTAGTTTCTTGAAATGATCTACTAGTACTAAGTCTCCACTTCAACTTGGTTGTGCTGGTTTATTTTCCCATTGTGGAGATGATTTCATTCTCCGATATCTAGTTATATTGAGATGTTAATTTTCATTCACCAAAGATGAAATAAGGTGGTCTTGATTAAGAAAACCTTGACAGACTATGTTCATAGTACAAATGAATGCAATTTTTGTTTTCCATTCTTTTCATAAATTAGTATCACAAAGTGCTAGCACCTATTGTCAATATTGATGTATAACAACATCACAATATCCACAATAGCATTACAAATGCATCATATCACACAAGATCATGAAATAAGACAAAAATAATGATGAGATGTTCTTCACACGAGGATGAGGAAACAATAGCTTAGATTTGGTAGGTGCATGCACATATACTTTTCTTT
Source organism: Picea engelmannii (assembly GCA_009831015.1). NCBI lineage: Eukaryota > Viridiplantae > Streptophyta > Pinopsida > Pinales > Pinaceae > Picea > Picea engelmannii. The sequence goes on along the minus strand of ML815901.1, from coordinate 147,677 downwards.
TTGACACTTGACCTTCTAATTCCCATGTCCTTTCATTTTCCTATGCTCTTTTCTATCACACACCCCCACAGATAGATATTTTTGATGACTTATTTAATTTTACTTTTTGTGGACTCACAAATTACACACATGTTTATGAACATTGTTACCCCCCCATGCCTAAGGGTAGTTGGAGGAGATCATGTCTCATGGCCCACAATGAAGATTGTGATCCCGACCATGATGATGATTAACATGTTCAGATATAGCATCCCAACAACCCCCCTCAAATTCCCTCTTATGCTTCAGATCAACCAAGCTCATCATGTCCAATCAACTCAATGTATTGGAGATGGTAAGCCACTGTCAACATGAGGTATGCTAGTCATTCTTTCATGTGAAGTGTTGTGCTTAATATACTAGGCATGTGGATGAGGATCATTAGTTGAAGTTGGATACTAGATCACTAGTTCAAGAAGTTATGTTTGTTTCCTTGTTTCACCTTGGTGGCTAGCATTTGTGCCCTAGTCCCATGTTGTCATTGACCATGGAAAAAGGGTACTACTGGGGGGACCTCACAAGGGTAATGTTATGTTTCCCACCATACTTAACACTTTCCATCCTAGAGCTTGTCACAATGTACTAAACTTCGGTAATGGGTCATGGTCCATTATCTCATGAGAAGAGGGGTTGAAGGCCCAAAGGTTGATTGCAACAACTGCTAAAAGAATAAAAAAATGATGCTAAATAAAGAAAGGAATGATAGCAAAAGATTCTCAAAATCCAGTTCAAACTTTAGCTCTACCCTTTCCACATTCACCTCAGTCCCAAGTAGTGATGCTATAGCTTGAAACCTTATAAAAGGGGACTTGCAAATATGATAAGAGGACAAATAAAAAGACAGATAAAGGGGTTTGGAAAAACATAGCGCTTAGAAAGTGGTAACTCAAGAGCAAGTGCACCCTCCACAAAGGCACTCATAGAAATGGACTCAATGACACCATAAGCCATGAAGTAAGCCTAACACGTACCACTATCACTTACTCTTGAAGGATTCTTTTCTTTCATTATTTCCCTTGGGACATTTCCTTCTACTTGGGTATTTTCTTTCACTATTTTGGTTGACACACCTAATAGGGTTAGATGAAGGTCCTCCCATATTCAAACTTTCCAACTTACATAAAGTCCTGAGCTAGTGTGATATTAGAAGGGGATATTGAAATGAATTTTTTATGTGGATTATATCTTAAGTAACAACTTACATTGTATGATTTAAGGACTGGTATATCTTATGAACATTGGATTTACTTGATTTCATATTCTATTTTGATTTCGATCCCCTTGACATGGTTCTTGAAGGACACCTTAGGATTTCACTCAGGACTTCGTGCCTTTATTGTATGATATGAAACATGTGATGTAGAGCACTGAGTCACCCAATGAATTGGCACATCCAAGGAGTGTCTATCACATATTTAGGACCTTGGACGATGGGTAGATGGGATTGATTCTTGACATATTTGGTCACGGTGGCACAGAGATAGGAAGAAATCCCACACCCTGGTCTCTACACCCCAAAGGATATCTTGCATTGGATGGAGGACGTTGCATAGGGAGATGATTGGAGGACACACAAATATGATATACAACCTTATCCTCTTTGGACGCCACCCCTTGTACCTTGTATGCTGGGCATTTAGATGATGACGTCATGCTAGGGTTTGATAGAGATGATGGGGTTTGTTGCCACTTGGATGCCAGTAATGACTATGAGAGGTGGAATAACATTCTTCCACCACACTTGTACTTCAGACGATGACACATGGCTTTGGAGAGGCCCTCGTAGCCCATTGTAGGCATGGAATCACCACACATGTGACCATTTATGTATTATTTTTCATGTTTTGACATTTGTAAATGAAAATTTGAGGGGTCAACCCCACTTATCGACATGAATTTTCACTTTTTGGACTATTGGAGTGTTAGGATTTCCCTTATAAATAAGGCTAGTGCTCCATTCATTTGGATCATCACTTCCTCTCACATTTGTGAGAGTGCTACTTTAGAAAAAATCACTATCTCTTGTCTTTGTCTCTTGGATCTAGTGCACACTTGTTGAAGGAGGATCTTTGTGGATTCTATTTTTCTTTCATGGATGGTGTGTTCTTGCAACTAGGTTATTCCTTGCCTAACGACTTGGATAAGTAAGTAATCGCTACAAAATTTATGTCATTGCTAATGTTTTAAGGTGTTAGTTACTATCTTGTGTAGGTTACTTTGTCTTGGTGAAACCCTAGGGAGGAGACATAAGTTTCTCTCCTCCATACACTTTGTTTGTCCAAGTTTTGTGAAATCATTCTTTTGTTAGGGTTAAGAACCTAAGGACCAAGAGGATTTTCACCTTAGGGTTTAAATCAGAGTCTTTGATCATTGACCTAGGTCATCTAGAAGAGATAAAACGACACCTATGACCCAAGAGGCTTTGCACCTTAAGGTTTAAAACTCATTCTTCTTTATCATATAATTCAATCTTCAAGGTGTTGCTGTTGGAGTTACTTCACACACACCTATGATTTATTTTTCCTAAGTTTTTTCCTTGTTTATTAGTCATTATTCAGTCTCCTATATTTTAGGAAGAATATTATCTTTAGTTTTCATTTCAGTTTGATCAATTGAGTGGAGTCTAGATGCTACATTGGTATTGTCACCATGAAACATTGGGATCATCACCAACTAATGTGCATTGTCCTTGGGATCATCACCAGACTAGCGCATTACCCATGATTCCTTGACCTCCTCCTCGCTTCACTCTGTTTTAGTCAGTTAACTGAAGACTGATAGCCTAGTTAACTCAACTAGGTGGCAGTTCACTCCCGTAAATGCCCGAGAGACTAGATTAGGTGGCAGTTTACTCATATAACTACTGGTGTGTGTCCATATCACTCTATACCACGACTATGGCGCATTGTCTTCTCCTCCAGTGCATATTTGTTGAGTTATATAAAGTATATCATGTGTAAATTATTAATTAATCATTCGGTTAATGAGAATTCTTCCATTCTTTCTCTCTTGCTTCTTCTTTCTCAATTTCTCTCTGCAAATGTGTGTGTTATTTTCTAGCTATATCTATACTATGCAGGTTCAACACATTTACATGGTATCAGAGCCGAAGGACTGCTAAGAAAAATACACACCGAATTATTTTTGCAGGCACCAAAGATTGAAGACAACGGAAAAATGGAATTCCCAAAAGAATTCATTCTTACACCTTATACTTACTTTGCATGGAAGGATAGGATGATCATGCATATTCAAAGCAGAGGATTGTACAGGTTAACCATGAATACAGAAACATAACCAACATTAGCCATAGAAAAATACAAGTATCTAAATTGAATGATCGAACCATTTAGAACAATTTGCAGTCTCATTTCTCCCGATCTCCTTTTCACATATCTTACTGTAAAACCCCCAATGAAGACTAGACCACCATGGAAGGGATCTTTGGAAAACATGATGAGATGAGGGGACACATGCTTGAGGTGGAATTGCTCACATTGGATCCAAAAATCTTCGACAATCTCCAAGATTTCTTTACAAAATTTAAGGATTTACTGTCGTAACTCAAGGCTTGCGAGGTTGATAAATCTAAGGAGGAGAAACTAATGGTTCTCACCATTCTCTCCAAACTTGGTCCTGAATTCTTAGTGTTCCTATCCACATTCCATTCATTCAAATTCGCCTCTAGATCCACCTGGAAATTGCCTTCTCTTGAGGAATTTATCGAATCCCTGACACAAGAGCAGACCAAGCTCATCAACATGGGAAAAATCAAAGGCCCAAATGCGCATGCACTTACTGTGCAAGATGGTAGTGGTCATCAATATCAGAAATCTAAATATAAAGACAAAAGGAAATCATATGCAAATTTGAAGAAGGAAGGGTACTCAAAACCCTTCACTGATGCCTCCGTATCCAAAGGTGGAAAGGGAAGAAAAGGGGAGAAATGCACATACTTCCATAAAGGATTCCATACAGAATCTGCATGTATGAAGAAACAAATAGATCTAATGACTCAAATACTTCAACAGAAKAACCTTGGACATCACATCCCCGAGGGTGCCAAGAAGAAGAAGCCATAAGATCAAAATCCCAAGAAAGACAATTCTAGCCATGCCTTGATTKCCATCAAGTCCTCTCCCGATGCTTGGATCATAKATTTAGGAGCATCAAATCACATGGCTCCCACAAAAGAAGTATATTCTTCATTGGATACATGCAAAGGTCCTCCCATTCTGATGGGGGACAACTCTCCAGTTGAGGTCACCGGAAAAGGAAGGATTGAACTCACCAACGAAAGATTCAAGAATGTGATGCACGTTCCCAAACTTTCTGTCAATATTCACTCCGTGTATCAGATGACAAATTTCGGCTCCAGAAAGAAAGTCATATTCACACCTAATACAGTGGACATCTATGACATGCAAACCAACTCTAGGGTTGCTACCAGTGAGGTAAATCATCAATCTAGGCTTTACACATTTTCTGAATTTATTGAACCAGATTCATCTTTACTGCTTACCCATGCTGATGAAACTAGTAGGATATGGTACGAAAGGTTCGAGCATTTAAATTTTAGATATATGCAACAGCTTAGCAAACAAGGATTGGTTGATGGTCTACCAAACATCCATTTCTCCAAAGGAATCTGTGAGGGATGTGTTCTTGGAAAACACCCTCAAGAGAAATTCGACAAAGGAAAGACTCGGAGAGATTGCTCTCCTTTAGATCTGATCCATAGTGATCTCATGGGCCCTTTTATGCATCCATGAATAAAAAAATTGAGGTACGTGCTCATTTTTTTTGATGATTTCTCAATTTCACATGGATTTTCTTTCTCAGGCAAAAATCAGAGGTCTTTCAACACCTCAAACATTTCAAAGCCCTGGTTGAGACATAGTCAGGAAATAAAATAAAGGTTCTCCGAAATAATAACGAGGGAGAGTATGTTAACCATGAGATCCAAAATCTTTGTCATGAGGCAGGGATTCAATTGCAACACACAGTTCCTTATACTCCACAACAAAATGAAGTTGTTGAGCGGAAAAAAAGATCTCTAAAGGAGATGGCATCCTACATGCTACATGCAAAGTCACTTCCACAACGATTATGATCCGAAGCACTTAATTGTGCAACCTACATCCAAAACATATTTCCCCATAGATGTGTCAAGGATATGACCCCCTACGAGACTTGGAGCGGCCTCAAACTAGAAGTGAACCATTTTCGTATTTTCGGTTCATGTGCATGGGCCCAGGTTCCCTTTGAAAAGAGGAAGGCACTTGATGCACAGAGCACAGAGTGTATTTTTGTTGGATACCCCGATAGTGTGAAGGGGTACAGACTCATCGATTTTTCCTCAGACCAGATCATCATTGAGCATAGTGTCCAATTTGAGGAAAGTGTCTCGCATGTACCTCAACAGCCACATGCAAACACCTTTGTTCTTCCACCTGTCATAGATGATGAGCATGCACATGTTGACTCTTCTTCAGACAAGAGTTCTGATTTAGAGGATCTAGATACAAAGTTAGTACAGTTAGATGTAGATTCAGTGCATCCAGATGAAGATGCAGAGCCAGAGAAGAGGCCCAAGTGGTCCCAAACTACTCTTCAGGATGTAGGGGATCTTGTTGTGATCCAGCCGATACTAGGAGGAATTGATCTGATTTCGAGGAGCCTTCTCTTGCACTCACTGCCACTGAACCATTGCCACCCAGACATCTTTTCTTGGTTCAGTCTTTAGATCCATAGTCTTATGGAGAGGCTATTGGAAATCCCTTTTGGGAATCTGCCATGCATGAGGAGTACAAATCTCTCCTCGAGAACCAGACTTGGGATCTGGTTCCCCTTCCTTATGGAAGGAAACTTGTCAGGTGTAGATGGGTCTACATGACCAAGAGCGCAGTGGATGGACATATTAGCAGATACAAAGTTAGGTTTGTTTCCAAAGTAGGTTCATGGCATTGACTATGATGAGACCTTCACTCTAGTAGCGAAGATGGATTCCATACGTTTGGATCTTTCCATTGCAGAAGCCAAGGGATGGGAGTCCATTAGATGGACGTGAAGAATGCATTTCTTCACGACGATCTCTCTGAGGAGATCTATATGGAGCAACCCCACAGATTTATGCAGGATTTATCTTTGGTTTGTTGACTGAAGAAGTCTCTTTATGGCCTCAAGCAGACTTCGAGGGCATGGTATGCCAAGATGGAATCCTACCTACTGTCATAGAATTTTGTATGTTGTAAATCAGATCTAAACGTTTACATGCTCATGATGACTGATTCACTTCTACTCTTAGTTATGTATGTTGATGATTTGTTGATTACTGGTTGCTCGACTTCATCAATTGCTGCAGTCAAGAGGATTCTGCATGACAGGTTCTTGATGACAAAGATGGGTCCTCTACACTTCTTCCTTAGACTCAAGATCAGTCATGATGCATCATGCATCAAACTATTTTAGGCCAAGTATGCACGAGATCTCCTTGAGAGATTTCACATGACAGACTGCAAGTCTGCCCCGACTCATTTCCTATCAAGATTCAAACTTGAGGATGGAGGGGACACTCCACTGGTTGAAAACACACTATACAAACAACTAGTGGGAAGTTTGTTGTATCTCACACACTCTAGACCAGACCTCTCCTATGCATTCGATGCAGTCTCCAGGTTCATGCAGGAGCCGCATGAGCTACATTAGAAGGCTGCAAAGCGTATCCTTCGATACATACAGGGCATCATCAACTTTGGGATTCATTATGCATCAGACTCTACATTGGACCTCATCGGGTTCAATGATTCTGATTGGGATGGTGATAACATTGATCACAAGTCCACATTTGGTTACTCACTTAGTCTTGGTTTCAGGCCTATCTGTTAGTCGAGAATGAAGTAGGCTGCTATTTCTCATCTTCAGCTGAGGCATAGTACAAAGGGGTAGTTAACATAACCATTCAGGCTATGTGGCTACAACATTTTCTCACTGAGTTGGGCATTCAGTTTCATCTGTCGATCGTCATCTGGTGTGAAAACCAGAGCACTTTGAAGTTCTCCAGAAATCCAGTTCAGAGGCAACAGATGAAGCACATCGAGATCCACATGCACTACATCTGGGACTTAGTACACAAGGGGATCATCGACCTGTTGTTATTTCCTTCAACATAACAGACTGCATACATCTTCACCAACACCTTCACTGAGCATAAGTTCCATTCTCTGCGAAGTCGTCTTGGAGTGAAGGACACAGTTGCATAGCAGTTGTTAGTTCTTCTTTTTACATACATTGTACCTTGAGGGGGGGTTTTTCCCATAAGGTTTTCCCTCTTTCCTCACTTTATTTTAGTGTATCTTTTGTATTTGGGTACCTAACATGGCCTCGTTTCTAGGACCCATTCTTTATTTTCACCATAGTAATGTTTACGGGGGGTGTTGGAGTTACTTCACACACACCTAATTTTATTTTTTCCTAAGGTTTTTCTTTGTTTATTAGGCATTCTTCATTCTCCTATATTTTAGGAAGAATATTCCTCTAGGGAGAATATTCTCTTCAATTTTCACCTCAGTTTGATCAGTGGAGTGGAGTCTAGATTCTACATTGGTATTGTCACCATGAAACATTGGGATCATCACCAAATAATGCACATTGTACTTGGGATCATCACCATACTAGCGCATTACCCATGATTCCCTGATCTCCTCCTCACTTCACTCTGTTTCAGTCAGTTAACTAAAGACAGATGGACTAGTTAACTTAGATAGGTGGCAATTCACTCCTGTAACTTCCCGAGAGACTAGAATAGGTGGAAATTTACTCCCGTAACCACTAGTGTGTGTCCATATCACTCTAGACCACCACTATGGCGCATTGGCTTCTCCTCCAGTGCACATTGGTTGAGTTATACAAAGTATATCATGTGTAAATTATTAATTATTCATTCGGTTAATGAGAATTATTCCATTCTTTCTCTCTTGTTTCTTCTTTTTCAATTTCTCTCTGCAAATGTGTGTGTTATTTTCTAGCTAGATCTATTCTGTGTAGGTTCAACACATTTACAGTTGCATGCTTGACTCCATAAGCCCTAAAAGACAAAGGAACTAGTCTAAAGCTTTTCTTATGATGAAAATTTAGAATTAGCATTGTCTCTCTCTCAAAGCAATTTTACTAACTTCTCTAACCCTAACGTTAGCAAACTAATGATATTTATTGTTGTTGTTACAAAAGTTTTCTACAACCACTAGTTTTTACTTTAATTTTTTGCATACATACTTGGAAAAGTGGCTTAAGATACTTTGAATTCAGATCTAGTAATTGAATATTTTTTGCATGTTGAAGCCTTGGTTTATATGCTAAATTGCTACATTTCGGATTACTTTTTCTTCTTGTTGTTGCAAAATATTGATTGTTGTTATACATTGTTTGACCATTGTAATTTGCAACAACAATTACATTTATTTCTTATCTAGTGTCTAAGAAATCATTTATGGGCTATATAACTTGGTAATTGCCCATTTTATGCTTTAAATTGTTTATTTTCTCGTACATGTGAAACAATTACCTTTTTACCTTTTCTTATCTTTCATAGACCTAGACCTAACACTGAGGTGACCAAGATAGGGGGTTTTAGGCTAGACTAATCTTGCTACTTGATCTCTTGAGGTCACCAGGGAAGCCTCCCTTGTGGTGGAACTTATTCCATCACTAAAATGAGGGAAGTCTCTACTTAGGTGACAATGGTAGGAACTTCCAATTGTTACACAAGATTGGGATTTTGTAGAGGGCTTTTCACAAGTACAAATCTTATGATAACAAACATGATTTACAAAATGCAACCATTAGCCTAATGACCTAACACTTTAACCCCTTTGAATGTTCACATTCACCAACATGCCAAACACCACCCTTCCAATACATCTAATCAAGATGCCCTAGAATTGGTTCTATTTTGCAACATCTCTATGATAAAGTGACATGAAGCATCAAGCTCCTTGTCAAGTTGGTGAGTTGTGTTGATCCTGCATATTTAAGAGAATCTTGTACCCTGCCTATATTTTGTACCAATTTATTTCACATGCCCTACAATTGTGCCTTGGACTTGTGCCCTATAATTGTATCCTACACCATAGTTACCCTATACTCTACACCCGTTCCAAAGTGTATTTTGGTATGTCTTTACACAACTATATTCTAGATCATATTCTATTGTTACTTATCACTTTTTGAATCTTTCTTGTCTATCCTAAGTTCTACTTATGCTTAGGCAAGGGTTTCCACTTATATCCTTTAACAAACTTCTCTTTAATGGGGGTTGTTGTAGCATTATTATTAACTTAATACTTGATGTACTTCATTATAATTTGAATGTACTAAGACCAAGTAAACTTGCAATTTTTCGTTGGCTCTTCTTGTCTTAACCCCTAGAGCATTTTAAGGCATTTTATCTTCTCTTTTTTTATAAGGCCTTTTCAAGCCACTAGGGGTTTTTCAAGTTTTCCTTAAAAGAACTTACCTTAGAATTATCAATAGCCTTAATAACTTGTTCCAAATCAATTTGATCCATTTTGAATTCAATCTGTCATTGAAATCATACAGAGTTCACTTCAAATATGTCATTTATGCTTATAACAATTTTGTTTTTGTCTTAATCAAGAAGTCTACACAAATCATTGTTTTTGACAAGGAAGTATTTTTGGGAAAAATAACTTTCATAATTTGTAAATACGTACATAGAGGCTTTTTAAAGAAAAGATAGGCCCACACACATCAACATGATACAAAATCCATAAAATCGACTGGAATTTCTTAGATTATGCATGAAAAATATAATGCCACTTGGAAATTCAAAACATAAAAAATATCAGCATTAAGGTACAAATATACTTATAACATAGCATTATAGAAACTGAATTACATAGTGATCAAATTCAAGGTTGCATCAAGTGGAGGGCCTTCCTTATCATTTAGGGAGGGTCCTCACCACTTGTTTGTTGGCTCCAAATCAAGTACAACCTCCTAGACATCCTTCTTAAGTTGCTTCTCCTTCGAAATTTCAAGTTAGAGAGTAAAAACCTTGCTATTTAATGGTCATGTACGAGGGTTGTGAGGGAAACAATGGTGAACTTTCTTCTCCCCCTCATAGCTTGACCATAATAGTGAAAAGACATCCCCCCACTCCTCTACGAAAATCAAGATCTGGCAAATGGAGGCAAAGTTTGTAGAAGGCCTATCCAAAACAATCTTATCTTGATTATAGACCTTGAAATATTTTTTAAGTTCTTACTAGGATAATCGATCATTGTTCTATGAGACTAATATTTTAGTGACAATTCAAATTCCTCTTTTGAATAATCTCAATTTTGAGAACTAAGATGGTTCAACCAAATGATTTTCTTCATGCAAAAGGATAGGTCACCACCAATTGAGTGCACATCAAAAGCTAGGACAAATTGAAATCAATGGCCCTACCAATTCAAATATGGGTTGATATATTTGTAGGCTTTCCCAATTCTTTGGGAAATGAAATCCCCTTTAAATTTAACTATGGTCAAGGTGATAATTAGATACATAGGGTTTTGTTATGAATTATTTTACCATAACATGGACCTTGATTTATGCAATTATACAAGAGTACCTTTCAATCTTTTGTTCTTTCAATGGCTCAAATAATCCACTTATCACAAAGAACATGGGCTTGCATTTTGGTTTTGAGGATCCCCATTTCTCCCCACTATTTGGATGTGCAACAAGATTTTGTTCTTTCAAGGGCTCAAATAATCCACTTAGAACAAAGACCATGGGCTTGCATTTGGGTTTTGAGGATCCCCATTTCTCCCCACTATTTGGATGTGCAACAAAGATTGTAATTAACCCTACAAAATCCTTTTCCTTCCCCCATATATTCTCATGAAAACCTCCTGAGATATTTCTCAATCCTTTGATAAAGAAGGACTAAAGGTACCCAACAATAGGAATAATACACTTGAGTTGTTGCGAAAATTTTGGGGCAAATTTAAAAACATGCATTTTTAATGTGTCTAAGGTATAGTTAACTAATTTTCAATCTAAGTTCTATAAAAATTTTCACTATTTCAGACTTTAATGCAAAACAAAAAATTCACCTGTTTAACTAGAGGTTTCTCATAGCTTAACCCTGTGAATTTTCAGTGCTAGGGCTGTTATGAAATATATAACAAAACAACAACAAAGAGATATCAATATTTCACTTCATAACAACCTAATCTTCTAGGCAATTCAAGGATAAAAGATACGAAAGTGATTTGCTAAGTTCCATCCCTATAAGGAAATCTTATCATGCATAAAATAGATCAGAAAACTCACTTTTACAACAGTTATAACAACAATGAAACAACCCTTAGCTTATTCAATTACGATGTCAAACCATTTAGAAAAAATGTCCTTTAATTATGTCAAATCAAGAAGACATATATAGTCGTAAATTAAAATTCATGAAGAACATATATGGATGGAAATCAGTTCCACAATTTATACAAGTTCTGGATAGTTGAAAACTTCATTAATGTACACAAGAGGAAGTTATTGTACATGCCATATCTTTATCACAAGGCTAGTACAATCCACTAGCTCTCCAAAACCCTATCTTGGGAAAACATTGAAAACCCTAGCTCAACCAAGGAGCTCCAACATGCATAAATCACTCAAATAAGTCCTCCAATGTAAGACATCCTCTTCTCTTCCTATTCTTCACCAAATACACCATAGGGCTCCATCCAAAAACCCTAATATCAAACCTCTAAGGGATAAAACCCCTAACCCTAGACTTCAATATACTCCAAGAAGACTAAGAAACCCTAACAACTCCAAGAAAGAGAGAGACCAAGTCAAAATGAATATAAAGAGAGAGAATGAATACTAGTGCACACTCCTCTAGATCAAATCTCTACACGAGAGTGAAATAATAATGAACACAATGATATGAATCAATAATCATCATCTCCAACATCTTCTTCTTCACAAAAGATAACCCTAGTCTCAAGAGTAATCTCCAAACAAGACATCCTCCTCCCATTTCTAGGGTTTCCTCATGAACCCTAGCGAATCACTGTATGAAGACAAGTACAAAGAGAAGAGTATGATGATGATGATTGAAATGATTATCTCCTTCCTTTATATATATGGGAGGCAAGGGAGGATACCAATACAATGTGGGCCTAAGCACTTACAAGAGACCTACAATAAACACATGTAGGCTAACACAAGTGAAGTGATCCACTACAAGGGTACACATGTCATGTTCCAAGGTGATGTCATACACATTAAAGGCTTCAATATTATGTGTCTACACAAGGTGTGTCCACACCTCTATGTTATATTCCAAATAGACTCCATCAGTCCTCCTAAGCCACGTGCTCCACTGGGTCCATTTCCCTCTACAAGAACATTATCTTAGTCTAGGTGTCCCTAAGATGACTCCAAGCCTCCAAACATGAATTCTATTAACTCCATGCTATTTAGGGCCTAATTCCCTCCTCCAAGATGCACAATGATCCTCCTCCCAAGTAGGTTATTCTCCAAGCAAGTGGACCTCTCCATGTGGCCATCATGAAGGACGTCCCCCACACTATCAAGAGAATTCCAACACCTTGAGGAAGAATACCAATATAGCACCTCGTTAAGGTCAAGTAATCATCAAGTAAGTTGTCTCCACATTGAAAATCCATCACGAACCATCTCCCATTCATTGATCCATCTCGAACCATTTGGGGGTTGGACTAACACCATGTAACCCAAATCTCATGAAGCACCCAAACATAGTGTAAACACTTTTAGAGTAAGCTAACACTCCCTCTTTACGAGGAAAGGGTTTACATCAACACTTGTCAACATCCTTTTGCAACTCCACCAAACTTGCTACATTCAAAACTGTACTGGCTGGTCTCGAAATCAATCACTGTCTCCTATAAAGAACTTGTTACCTATGCTATCACAACATCTCAATAAAAAGAATAATGATCACTTTTGAATATGAAGGAACATAACCCTGGAACAATTGAAAATTTCCAAACTTCATCATTCTCCATGTCAACATCATGGGCCAAAATCAATGGACAACACATTATGTGATGTGCAATACATCCTACAAAGATAACCATATCTCCATACAAGATCAAGATAAGTGGATCACATCTATCAAAATCACAAAGATAGAAATCTACACAAGTCAACTCCTTGATCTTGGAGTGCCAAGCTCATGGTATAAGTAACAATCCATGAAAGACCATAAAAAACCTATCAACATGAGAATCCCTCTTTTTTACCTCAAATCCTTGGGAAACTGAACTAACCTGAACTAGGTCAACTCCCTCATCCTAATAGAATCCTAAAGCAAGAGTAACACCATGGGAAACTCCCTCTATCTAAGAGAATCCATGGAAACCCCCCCCTATCTAAGAGAATCCATCTACCCTATGCATGTAATCTAGAATACTCCCATCAATTGCAAGCTTGGGATCAATATCAACATCGTCCTCCATCAAGGTATCACACCTCTCCTCCAATGAAAAAATGGAACATGACTCACATATCTCGTAGGAGTTACACTTTCCCTTACTAAAGATATGGGAACTCCTATATGATCTCAAGTTTCCTATAATCTTTGGGTAATACATCTATAATTTGAAGTAGGTGAGGGCATATCCATACTCAATCTCACCTCAACTCCCTCTAAATGTGACTCATCTTGAGTCTCTAGAACAACAACCTCCTCTCTCCTCAATCACAGAAGGAGAATTCCGTGAACTAGAATACCTCATGTCCTCATCAGATGTCACATCTCTACACACTATGAAGAAATAAACATCCTATAACTTGTAATAGTATCACTATATCCATCAACACAAGATGCTATCTCAACATCCATAATAGGTTTTGAACCTATCTCCATGTCATCCCACCATGCATGCACTGTCTCAAAGATAGAAGGATTTTTCATCCTCCCACTAGGCTATACAAGTGCCATTGAATCAACAAGTAACCTATAAAGGTCACCCTCTCTCACCCCTCTAGCCAACTAGACTAGCTAGACTACAATAATTGATGGTGAACTCTTGTCCCTCAAAATCAACTCTCCACTCTACATCTATGTTTTTCTTTTAATCGAAATAGAAAATAGTTTATTTATATATTAAAAGGGGGTTGCGTCGTAACTACAACAATTACATATATCAAAATTCAAAAAAGTCTCTTGGAAAGATCTATTTTCTATACATATAATATTATCCTCTAACATAGATTTCAAACCATTTTTCCAGGTAATTTCACAAGTGGCATGCTTAACCTATTGTCCCAAAAAACATGCAATTTTAAAAAAATTCGTGGTATTAAGGTTGAACACTACCCTATGCTTCTTTCCTCTCATCAGAATGAGGAGGAATTTGTTCCTCGATTTCCATTAGGTCCCTATTTTGGCTGACTATTTGATCCTCCCTCATGCTATGCAACCCAAATTGTTGGAGGCCAACGAGAGTGCTTCCATTCGTGACATTGCTACCAATGTGCGAAACCTGTTGCATTCTGCTTCCAGGGAATCAATCCTTTGTTTTTGGAGTAATATGATGGCCATGACATTGGTGTTGTGTGAATTATTGGCCTACTCCATTTCTTCCAGTTTGGTTCAAATAAGCATAAGTTCCCTACTGTTGGCTTGAGTGACCTCCTCATGCCTTCACAAAACTTTACGAAATTATTAAGCTCAAGCTTAGCCATGATAAATATGTGTAAATTTTGCACCATATTCTTGTCATCAGAACCAAATATCTCCCTAGAGTGGTCCCGTGGGGAAACTTCTTGATATATCAAAAGATACAACAAGAAAATAAAGACTATTCCCCCTTTTGACATTCAAATGCACAATATAAAAATCAACAGACAATTCCAAACTCATACCCATGGATTTCCTGGTGGAGAAGGCATAGATTACTCTAACATCACCAATTTTAATTCCCGCGAATTATAATGTAATTGTATAAATGTGAATTAGGCTGGGGAGATGACATGTGGAGATGAAGATCCCATATTGATTTAATGTGGACAAGGGCAGAATTGTATATTATAAACATTGAAATAACTAATAAAAGTATTAATCGCTAGCTGCAATATGAAAGGAATGAAGAACGATGGGGGGGATATGATTCCACAAGAGAGAGGGGTCCAAGGGGTAGTTATGCATGGGTATTAATCCATCCCACAATCCTGATTTATATTATCATTGTGTAAACCTCCTATTTGTTGTTGAGTGTTCCTAAAGCCAATCATTAAACTCATGTAAGAGGGTGGGTGTGAGGAGTCACATCCCATAGTTATTGAAGTACATGGGAATGAGTAGAATCATCTTGGGGAAGAGTGCAATTCAATTCAAGCAAGCAAACAAAGGGAGGAAATTCGTATGGCCAAGGGGGTAGTTTTTGTACAATCACGTTTTTGCATGGAGAGTGGTTTTTTAGTTGCATATTTTGGGCAACAAGAGAGCAGTTGAGTGCTAGGAAGAACACTAGCCATGTTGTTCTTGAAGGAAACCATTATTGAGTCATGTTTTTGCTAAGAAAGAGGATTTTTCCCCATAGATCATACCGTAAGTCTGTGGTGCGAATTCCTGTTGAGGAAATGTATCAAGAGCCTTGTGAAGGTTACTGTGATAAATCCTTGGGAAGCTGAGCGTTCCTGAAAGTCTCCAGCTGAGAGATTCCTAGCCAACATAGTGCACTAGGAGCCCTAATAAATGAATGGTACAACCTGAGGGATTATGAGTAGTGAAGGAGGTACATTCCTTGGGTAGTGCCGATTGTGGGGAAAAGAGAGAGATGGAGGATTGGAACTGTTGTGGGAGTAGAACCTGGGTTTTGGGGATATTGTGTGTGGAGAATAGACAACTAGTGGGCCAAATATACTTATGGACTCATAGCCTCAACTCATGGGTGGCCTACTATTGAGAGAAAATGAACAACAACACTTATGGTTGAGAGGTTCATCCTTCGTATGCAATCGGTTGGTTAATTATTAACAGATAAGTATCTTTGTTTTCTTCTTATATTATTTCGTTGTGTAAATGGTTTATATGAATGCGGTGTGTTTGTTGTTTTCCTGAATAGTTGCATTCATGTTTTAATATATGTTGTTATATGCATTTAGAACCGTGACATTATTCAAATGGTTAAATCTGTGTGTGATCTGTAGTTGGTAAGCTACAACAATTTAATTAAGTGGAAAATATTAATTTTAATGTGTACTCTGCACGTAATGTTGCTCAACTGGAGACTGGGTACGTTACAAAATGGTATCAGAGCATTTGGTTCAAACATCGGGCTTGTATGGGCCAATAACCAATGCATATTTTGACAAATTTGTTGTTACAGTTTTGTCTATGACGAATTTGAGGAAAAACAGTGAAATATTAAAGAAAAATACCCAAATTCGTGGGAAAAATTTGAGTTTAAATGAATCTAAATTGTTTTAGAGGTTTAATGGAGTTGATCTGTAGAATTGCAGAGCTAGATTCAACATGAAAGGTCAAAATTTGTGTTTTAATGGTTGTTTTAGTGCTGGACAGAGTTTAGTGAATCGACGACCGAGATCATGTTTGATATTAAGATCAACGACTAAGATACGTTGAGATAAATTTAAAATTTTATAAGGTTTTGATTGTTTAGAAGGTTGAGAAGATCAATGACCGGGATTTATTTTTGAGGATTTGGGAAATGGATCAGATTGACAGTCTAGATTATTTTCGACTATTTGAGAGTTGGAGTCGATTAACGGTCTAGATTGACCAATGATTTGATTAAAAAAATATCTAATTGTTGAAGTTTGCCAACATAATTCACCGACGATCAATGGTCGGATCGAAAATATTGACCAAGAGTTGGGCTCAGCCAAAAGAAGTCTCTGATAGCTGATGGACGATAGTCGGGCATCGATAGAGCTGGACAAAGTTTGATAGACCAATGACCGAGATCATTTTTGAATGGTATATAGACGACCCAAATTCATTGGGAGTTTAGTCGAAATGTTTTCAAGTGCTAGAGTTGGCCGAAGAAAATCGTCAACGGTCGACGATCGAGTTGGCGAGATTCGATAAAGTCTTTGTAATCGCCAACGAAAATCATCGACGATCTATGGTCGGGTTGGTCGAATTGGCGGAGGGTTTAGTTTGGCCAAAGGAAATCACTGATGGTTGATGGGCCAATGGTTGGGTGTCGATCGATTCAACGAAGTGTTTCGAATCAAGCAAGAGAAGTTGTCGATGGTCATGCATCAGTCGATTCAGCGAGGTGTTTGGGTCATCTAAGATAAACGACCTCTGGTCGATGAGGGAAATAGGGTGATGACATGCCATTCCACATCAACATCCATGTGTCATGCCACATCAACATCCACATGTGTTCAACATTATACAAGTTGAAACCTTAGGATGATGTGTCATGCCATGTCAACATCCATGTGTCATGCCACATCAATCCAGAAGTGGTCGATGGTTGAGTTGACTGGAGTGGAAAAGTGTTGTCATCAACCAATAGGAGTGGTCGATGGACGGTGGTTGGGCATCGACCAAATTGGTGAGGATTTTTCATTCGCCAAGGAAAATCGTCGAGGATTGATGATTGATTATCGGGTTGGCTAGTTTAGTGTTGTGCTATGAATTAGTGGTATAGGGAATGGGTCGATGGTCGGGTCGGTAGGTTGGGAAAAGTGTTGTGTGAACCCAAAGGAGACCATTGATCATCGATGGTTGATAGAATCAGATCAACAACTCATATTTCACTTGATTTGAGATCGATGGTTTAGATCTAAAGGGCTGTTACAACAGTAAAACAATCAATTTATATGAAATTTTCATATTTTTGAAGGTCATTAACTTGCAGAGTTGTTTTGAGACCCTAAAAAGCGTTTTTAGGAGTTCTAATTTTCGAGACTATAAGTGTTGTAGGAACCAAATACAATTTTTTCATATTAAATAAAAGAGCTCGAGGAGAGTTTTCCAAGGAACTATTTTGTTCTCAAAACAAAGCTCATATGAGAAAGTTACAACTGAAATAGTCAAGGGAAAATTTCAACACCAGTTTACTTTCGGAGGACACAACTCCTTGATCGGAGCTTCGTTTGGGTCACAAGAGTAGTCTATGGAAATATTACGAACCATAGAATATATAGGTGGATCCATATTTGGAATTTGGTTATGTTAAAATGTGTACGAAGATAAATAAGACACCTGTATCATACATGGGTAAAAATGTAAACCAATCAAAACTTCTGCGGGATGTAACTAATAGTTTGGAGACAAATTAAGGGTGAAATTATGACAGATCATTTAGAAGGTAGTAATGGACATATACGATTGAGATTATACCAAAACCCCAAATAAATTGGTGTAGGGATGCATGGTTAGGGATAAAATTGCTAATCCAGAAGAAAGTCCAAAGGGGCAAAGTAGTCATTTCCAGATTGCTACAGATTTTGAATAGAGCATTGGTTTGACCATTTGAGAGTTGTTGTGAATTTAGTGTTAGAAGTGCTATCTGTTTCATGTAGAAAAGTTTCCTTGGTTCCTAAAATAATTACCTTTATAGGTATCCAAAGTTGGTGTTTGAGAATATTTTCACTAAGGAGAAAGGTGCACAAAAGGGGTAAATTGTCAATATTCAATCACCTATAACTTTCTTTTCAGTGCATAGAATTGAGAAAGAAAGCATTCATTGGAAATATATTGGATAGGATAATCTATCCACTCAAAATTTAATTTTGAGACGAAGGATTTTCAGGGAATCAGAAGGAAGGTTTCTGGTGAATTTGAAGGATACCATTGAACACAATTGGAATTTTAGGAAGCCATAACTTTTAGTTTGTTAATCAGATGGAAGAATGAGTATGGTCACTAGAAAGGTAATCTAGAGGAAATCATGAAAGAAGGTCCAAATTCTCTAAGGGAGCATTTTGTTTCTCCATAAAGTTGCAGAAGAAAGTGGAATTAGATTCCATGAGCCATGTAATTACTCAATGTGAAAACTTTTCCAAATAATGTCAAAGTTTTGAGAAACTTTCCTAGACAATAGAGGTGAGTGCCAAAGTTGATTTTTTGGTAAGGAAGAGTATTGAAACTCATGATAGTATCTATGCATAAGTATATAGGCACATTTGAAGTGCAATATCTTGGAAAATTAAAGAGGGACAAAATTATTAACAAGGCATTGATAATAAGCAGATAAACACTCCAACATATAGTGTTGTGTGAAGGGATTTATAGAAAGAGGATAATATTTCACAATGAGGATCATGTGAGTCTGTTCTATATTAATTCCAGGGTCCATTAGAAAGGGAATCAGTTCAATCTTGTATAGTTGATTGAAGCATCAAGAGATGCAAAGGGGAAATGCAGGGTTGCAGAGCAAGTGATGCGGGGATTGCCAAAGGACTAAGGAAGACCAAGGGAATATTAGTATTCATATGCTATAGAATTTGAATGGTTTTCTAAGGGAAAATCAATAGAGACTCTCAAATAAAGCATGAAGCCAGTGGGTGAAGAGTGTTATTGCATGCACAAGGATTTAAGGAGGACTTCATAGCCTTGAAGGTGGAAATATATTGAGGGATACAAAGCTTGCTACAAGATAAGGAAAAGGAGATGTAATGAGATAAGGTGTGACTCATGGAGTGGATGAATCATCTCTAAGAGGAAGTATAGGAATGCAAGATGAAGGGATTGTTAGATATGATCTAGCAAATTTTGTCCAAAAGGTACCCAAAGAAAGAAAGTCTCCTCTATTATCAGAGTGTGTAGCAAAAACAAGGTACAAGTGCAAATGGAGGGTGTAGCATTTACATTAGGAACAATGTGGTCTTGAGTGGCCAAGAAATGCTTCACAGTGAATCACTCAATGAAGTGACAAGATATATTTATAATTGAGCAAATCCATGGATGGAAAAGTGTATAAGAAAGATGACATAAAATAATATTTCAGAACATTGAAATGCAAATCAATGATAATGGTATTCCAAGACCGGTTGGGTCAAGGAAATGGGGAGTATTAATATTCAACTGGAATAGTGCATATTACAACACTAAGAATATTGATAATTATATCCATAAGATGTTGGGATGGGATTCTCTGCATAAAGGAAGTAGTTGTGAGATGGAAACATTAGTGGATCTAGTGGTTGGAAATGCAGAATAGTCAAGTGGGGCTTGGAGACAAGGCTTAGAATAGGGTATAGTGGTGCATCGTTGAGAATAATGGTAGTGCACAGGACAACGAGTTTCTACAAGAATTCAAGGAA
Source organism: Picea engelmannii (assembly GCA_009831015.1). Lineage (NCBI taxonomy): Eukaryota > Viridiplantae > Streptophyta > Pinopsida > Pinales > Pinaceae > Picea > Picea engelmannii. The sequence continues at coordinate 127,328 of ML815901.1, read as the reverse complement.
AACCATTTAAAAAAAAAACCAAATAATTAAATTAAATTTGAAATAGATATGCATTGGAGTGCATGATAGAATCGATGCATGATACATACAATAAAGATAGAATGCACATACATGAAATAAGCATGAAAATATTAATGGTTAATGCATAGTGATGTGAATATCCACAGGTGGACATGCCTGGACATGTTGGTAGCATGCTTTTAGACTGAGATTGGTCTATTTCTATGTGTGAATAATGATGTCATGATATTTGAGTATGACTAATGATGGGTTGTGTATCCAAGAAGAATGTTTATAGCATGATGATACTATTGCTTATGGTATCCATCCATATGAATACAAACACAGATGGTGGGAATGTTGATCAAGAGGTTGGTGAAGGGATCCTGTGAGCTTCTACAAAGTACCATTTTGATTAGGTAGCATCAACTAAATTGATGACAACTATGTAGGTATGCAGTTGGGGTTGTTATGGCATATAAATGATGAAGGGAATTGAGGTAATAATTTCCTCAGTCAAATATCAATATTTGAATTGATGTAAAGGCAAGAGGCCTTGAGTATGCAAATATTAATTGTTGCTTGAATGAATCTATGGGAAATTTAATTTCATATTGTGTATGTGTGTTATGAGATCATAACCAAGTTAAGTGAGGAGACATTACTCCTGATTGTAGCAATGCATTCCATGAGAAATGGCCATGATTATATTGGATACGAAAAGGTTATAGTGTCATCCAAGTGCATAATGGATTTCCCCTATATAACTGATAGTTGGACTGCAACCTTTTTTCCTACACTGAATAACATTAAGGGATGATGTTCCTAGTGTTGTGTATGGGTTGAAGAGGAAGGTATCCAAATGATCGGATGGGTTGTGGGGAAGAGTTTGGATGATGTATTGAGGGGTGGGCCATACCTTACAACTCACATGGTGGAATACATGAAATGAACATATGGTATTCTAGAGTCAATGCAAAGATGCATTGTGTAGATGTGGCCATAATTATTGGCAAATTGGTCTTATTTATTAGTAAAGTTTGATTGCATTATGAAAAGATGGGTTTTCTGATAATGCATGTACAGTGAATGATAGTTTCATTCTAGATAATATGATGAATGGTTGAATTCCATTTTTAATGTGAAGAATGATTGGAAATGATTGAATTGTTGGTAAATTACGATTCTGAAATCATTTCATGAACTATTGAAATGTGCATGAGTGCTAACAATCTTGTTTGGTTGTAAGAAATTTGAAGAAATTGCAGGTAGAGTGGTGTTGGATATGGAAATGATGTAAGCCCATAAAGAAGACTAATATATACAACTGCAAGAGAAAAACATAATGAACATAACTCTCATGCGTGTGAATATTTATTTTCCTGTATAAATAGATTTGAGAAATTAAAAATTGAAAATTGTTATGATATGCTAACAATTTGTTTGATTGCGTGGAAATTGAGAAATTGCAAGGGAAATGGTATTGGATATGATAGGGATGTAATCCCATAAAGAGGACTGATATCTACTACTGTAAGAGCCAAACAACTATGAGTAGAAAACTCATGCTTGGGAAATTTGTTTTTCCCGTGTAAAACACATTTGAAATTTTATAATTGTATGATGATGTCTCATATTGACTGTATGCATATGATGCAGACGATATTATTGCCACAGGTTATAGATTATTAGTGGAAGTCTAGAAGCAAGTTGACATTCATCTGCATGAGAGCACCTTGGAAAATGATGGATCACTCGAGGAATTGTATATCAATGAAAGGGATACTTGAGCCTAGAGGGTGAGTACAATAGAAGAACCAATTTGTCAGGCTTGAAGAGTGAAATCTAGTGTGAGTTGCACTATCGAAGAACCAAGTTATCAGGCCTAAAGAGTGAACTCCTATGTGAATTGCGCTATAGCAACAAGGTTGTTACTGGTTATTTCCTGGTATTTCTTCCTAGCAATGAGTCCCTTGAGATCCTAGTAGTGAGATTCCCAGTGACTTGTGATAGAGAGACCATGATAAACGAATAGTCCAACCCGATGGACTAAGAACAATGAAGGGGGCACATTACTTGGATCAACCCTGATAAACAAATGGGATGATCGATGGACTGTGAGCAGTGAATGGGTACATCCCTTCGGTTGGGTAGGTCAAGAGGAAGAGAGATGGTGGAAATTGATGTTAGGGACCTAACCCCTCATGTAGGTAGAATAATATATTTTCATGTAATAAAGGTGAATATTAATAAGGCCTAGCAATAAGGAAGAATAAGTTCAATGTAAGAATACCTAATAGAAGCTTTCGCTTCTAGAAGGATCTTCCTTTAGATGGTTCTTTTGATATACATGTTTAGTATAAATAGGAGTCGAGTGTATGAGAAATTTTGTCTTGGATATTATTGTAATAGAGATCTGCTCTGCTGGAGGTTTCCCCCTCGAAGAGGCAAGTGAACATTTCTCTCAGTAATCAAAGTGCTCTTTCTGGTATTATTCTGGTACCATTTTGGTATTATTGTGGTGTCGTTCTGGTTATATTGTTGTTCATCTTCCATTTCTAGCTATTTATTTCTGTTTTGCATACCTTTTTATATATGGAATATTACAAGTGGTATCAAAGCACTTCCTTGACATAAAATTGTGGGTTAATTTTTTTAGGGTAGAGACGTATTTCGATGTCTTTAAACTACAAAGATCTGTCATTACGCGCATAAAACCGCGGTCGGGGATTCATACACACAGAAAATACAAGTGGTACTTAGGCGCACATATGTTGACCACCCTTGTAACCCATGTTTTTAACCCTTCGAGTGGTAGCGCATCAAACATCACTTGTATATGGATCAACCTAGATCTCATGAAGCCCTCCATAGATAAATTGATCGGTCGCCTGACTGATATAGTGCCACCAAGAACAACACTCGAGAAGATACTCTCTATTACCTAGGTAGTCGGGTAGTACGACTAAGGGAACGATCTAACCTCCTTAGTTGGTGCCCTGAGATATTGGGATGAGTACTATGGTTGGACCTTGCACGTATATCAGAAAGATATAGCAAAGGGAAAACCCTTGTTTGTAGAACCCTTGAATACCTAACCCTTGGGATAAAAACAAAAAACATAACATACAAGAACTATTGTGGCGGAACTGTGTCTCCTGCATTCAAGTTGCAAAATTACTACACATTTCTTCCTGTTAAGCATTTGGGCATTTCATCACTGCAATATTATTTAGATCAGAGTATAACTCCGCAGGCATAGAAAAAAAAAGTTTGGATCCCGTTGACACTATTATTTGAGACCTATTCTGTTGGATTTATCTCTTCTCCCTTATCGCAGTCATACCTATCATTTTTCCTCAATTTTTTTTCTTATGGAACCGACCCCCTTCCAACACCCTTATTTGGGATTTACCCCATTGGATTCAACTCATCGCCTTGATCGTTGTGATACACTTGACCCATAACCCATTTTCTGTGTGGTACCACCCACCCCTTTTTGTGTTCCCTCGTCATCATGGCCCATACCCGTAGCCAAGACTTGGAAGCTCGCTTCACTACCTTACACTCTAATTTCACAAAAACCCAACAAGAAGTGCGACAACTCAGTGCCAATATTGCCACCATTAATCAAAAGATGCATTCCTCCATCGCCACCTCAATCACGAAACTCAAACAAGACCTCAAACAAGACATTACTACCCAGCTTGAATCTGTCACTACGATGATATGTGCCAAGATGCATATCCATGCAGATCTTCCCTTATCCGACCCACCTTTGCATATCGAAGGTGAAACTTCCTCTCATTCCTAGAATTTTCAGCCCCATCACTTTCAGCGTGACCTATGCCTTCCGTGTGTGGATGTGACCAAATTTGATGGATCAGATCCCACTGGCTGGGTAACTCAAATGGAATATTATTTCTCTTTCTATGGCATTACATATGAGTTGGAAAAACTGTGGTATGGTGTTCTCCATCTAGATCAAGAACGTTGGCAATGGTGGCAATGGAGAAAAAATGTCTGCCAAGGGTATGTGGCTTGGAAACACTTTGTGGCAGAGATTTATGAACACTTTGACACTGACACCAACCATTTAGGTTGTTTGACAAAGTCAAAACAATCTGGCACAATGGAAGACTTTATAGCTACTTTTGAGTGACTCAATTTTCATACAGAGAGCATGCCTAATGATTTTTTTCGAGAATGTTTTATCAGTGGCCTCAAGGATGAGATTCGTGCTCATGTCCTCATGGCTATGACTCAGAGTTGGGTGGACACTACTAAAAGAGCTAAGGAAGCACAACAAGTTGTCTCTTCTCAAAATTGAAAACCCTCCTTTATTACTCGCACTAAACCAATAACTCCCACTCCTCCTTCTACTCCACTAAAGATCCAGAAATTGACCAGGGCCAACATCTATGAATGCCAACTCAAAGGACTCTCTTATAATTTTGATGAAAAATATTTTATGGGACACAAGTGTAAGGAACAAAATATTTTTATGGCCATCTCAGAGGATGTTTCAGAAAAGGATGTTGAGGCTCCCCTTGTGTCAGTGTTACTTGAACCCACTGACATAACCCCTCCCAAAGTAGAACCAATCATTTTTTTAAATACTCTCATTGGCTTCTATGCTCCCCAAACCCTCAAGCTAATTGGTTACATCAAGAATAGGAAGGTCATCATTCTTGTTAATAGTGAAAGCAACCATAATTTTATTCATCGCCGCATTCCCTAAGAAACTAATTGCTATATCTGTGCAATCAATAATTTTCAAATCATGATTGCCAATGGTGGGTCCATGAAATGTGGAGGGCGTTGTGAAAATGTGTGTCTCCAAATTGGTGAATACCACTTGAAATATCATATGTTTTCTATCGACATGGGTGGTTGTGACATTGTGTTGGGTGCAAAATGGATAAGGACTTTGGGTCCCATTCTCATGGATTTTAAGGAATTAACAATGTAATTCAACTAGGAGGGACAACAATATAAGTTCCAAGGCATCACCGCCAAGTCCTCAGAGATCATTAGTTCCCATCGCATGGAAAAGATGTTCAAAAAAGGTCATTGTGGCATTATTTCCCAACTCCATTCCATACAAGCAACTGAGACACCCTTTGTGACGCAGGACCTCCAATCCATCCTCTCTAAACATTTAGTGGTTTTTTCCACTCCCCAGGGATTTCCTCCTTCCCGTGGTTGTTATAGCAAGATTTGTCTCACCCTATGCAATCTTGCACATAGGGCCTTTTTTCGTTTCCCTATGCAGAATTTTCATCCCTTTTTGCAAATCCTAGAGCTAAAAAATATATTTTTCCCACATGTGCACACCTTGCCTACTATACAACATGTGTATACACAAGTTGCACCACTACAACCTGCGTACATCAGGATTTGTGCCCAACAATGAAAAATGGTGTCGGGTTTCCATGTCACGACAAGAGATCTATGATCCTTGTACTTCCATATACTGGAAACGTTCTGACTCGGCCCTTCAGTTTCACTTGAAGGCTATAAATGGGCCAATTTCAAGCTATGGAAAATGGGAGAAAGAATTCAACTTTGAGAGCAAACTTACTCTGGAGAAATTATTTACTTCATATTGAGTCTGCATCCCTTTGGCCTTTAAGTTTGAACACAGTGTTCAGCCCCCAAGCTCTTCCCTTATTGATTGAGAACTTCATTGTCCCTCTTCTATGAGCTTTCCTTTGGTGGAGGATTGAAGTGGTGGAGGCCCAACTGGAAGTAAATTAGTTTTTCGGTTCCGAATTGTGCCGACACGGAAGTCTGTAACATTTTCACTTCTGTTGATCATATATTAATAGAAATACTCTTTTCCCGTCCAATTGATATCTTGAAAATATTTGAATTATTATTCCATGGGCATATTTTTCATGTTTATTAATGGATTATGCTATTAAATGTGCTAACATCATTTATTATGACCATATGCTTCCTTTGCTAGGTTGTTGAGGACTAGTTGCAGGTATATTGTTTTGGGTCAAGTGCTCAATGATGGAATTCATCGAACGTCTAGCTGAGGTAGGCCTTTTATCTTGTCTTGCTAGCATATTTTTTTATATAGCATACTTGAGAATAGAGTTGATTTCTGCAGTCATTTCCATCTGTTGTGGTTTTCCCCTAGCCATAGAGATATTTTATAATATTTAACTAGTAGGTGGGACCCCCTGGTAGACTAGAGGCACAAAGATAGACATGTTACACTTATATGTTGTTGTTGTTATGATGTTTCCTACACAATTCTATACATTTGATGATGTAGTCTTGGTTTCATTTGATATGAAAAATGGGTGGTTGGTACATTGTTGCTAAATGTTGTTGATATTTACTTGCGATACAAGGCAATGCCATGGGTATGAGGATTATGTTGTTTACAGGTGCTATGTTATTTTATGTTATAACATTGATTACTAATCCATATATGATTTATGCAAAATATAATAAAATGGGAGCTTGATCAAAACAAAAGGAAAAACTATGTATAAGTTCTAGAGCTATGGCAAATAGATTACATATAAACCTTGTGACAAATGTGAAATGGTGGACCTAGTTGTTATACTATGCACTTTGTTAAAGAGTTATATGGAGGCACATATGGTAACATTAACATATGATTATTGTTGAAGTTATGACATAAGGTTAACATATAGTTATGATATGTTTCGGGTGGCGCACTATACAATAGATATGGCTTCGAATCTATACAAAGGATTAAACATTGAATTATAGATTGGATATGGTTTGATTTTAATGGTGGATGTTATGTTAATGCATTGGCTCATACATGGAATTGAATAGGGCCATGTGAGGAAGCGATGTGAATTTACTGCATGTCACTCCAAACCACCCTCGATCCCGTCACCCTAGCATAGTTGCATTGTTTCTCTGTTGGTTGTGGAAGCTCCATGATTTCAGGTTTGGAAGAGGAAAAATCAAACCAGCTCATCATTGAAGCGATATTTTCACGGGTATGGATCTTTACTTTCCATCCATGATGGACTCTCTGTATTATGAATCAAATGGTGGCTCAAGATTGCATGGGTTTTTTGTTTTCTTGAGTTTTCGACCGAGTGTCAATATTGTGTTATGGGTTCTTTGTGATTACTGCGAAATGTTGGCATTTTTAAGCGAAGTAGTGGGTGTTATTGATTGTAAATTCGACGCATTGGTTATTGACTTGGTAATATTGGTTTTTTATGATGATTCTCTGTGAAAAATGGTAACAATGGTGCAATGAGCTCTGAGTTTTATTGTTAAGGGGTTTTAACCACTAGTCTAGGTATCAGTTGTTGTCAAACCTTTTTCCTCTCGGTCCTTGTGATTATATATCCAATTTGCGATGCAGCTGTCAAACGTGCTGTGGTTCTCTTTGGCTAAGCTCCAAGCTATTGTTTGGATGGCTTGTTGTTTACATTATTTTCACCGAAATCTTTCCACAATCCAATCTTGTTTTTCCCAGAATGTTTAATAGAGGCCTATGTATGTATCGAATGGATACGAGTTGCACTTTGGAATTATTTTCAAGAGAGTTTTCACATCCGCTCCTCTCATCTCTACTATAATGACTGACTGTTATGTTGTGAAGCCTCACTATCAATTGTTTTTCGAAAGTTATTGACCTCCCATGTGTTGGAAAGAGACATGGTCTCTCTATGTTTTCAGTATCCTCGATTGTTTAAATTAACCCTCGTTTCCTCTCTGCAATAAAGTTTTAGAGGCATCAGTGTGTGCCTGGGTTGTTGAGATTGAATTGCCTTGTTTCCACTTAGGAATTGTCTTATCGTTCTGTCAAGTTCTTGGGTTTATAAGTTGAAAGACTGTGGTGTTTTAAAAGAGCATGGCTCTTTGTTCTTCCAAGATTATATTCATTACATGTGGTTTCTTCTCGGTGGTAAATTCTTGAGGATGTAAAATATTATGAGTTCGATGTGTTTTCTAAAGTCAAGCAGACTTTTGTTACCTCTCTGCATTTAAATTCTAAAGAGCCCGACTTGGAGTCTGACTTGCTTCTACCTTCCTTGGGCACCTTCTGGGGTCTGTCAATATTTTGGGTTTCCAGTTTAATGACTGTGGTAATTATAAAGGGCACGATCTCTCTCAGTTCAAAGACCATCTCTTGGTCAAATCTCTATGTTTTCTCTCTGTGATGAATTTATTTGAACAAGAAGAAAAGTATGGTTACCTATAGCTCGAGAGCTTTCCTTCTAGTCGATTATGGTCTTTCTTACTATGCTAAATCCTAGCATGATCATGCTTACATTTAAAATTTTGAAGGCACCTGTGTGAGTGATTGTTTCACCAAGAACGATCATGATTCTTTCAAAGTTTAAAAGAGATACATGTGTGTCAATATGGTTCTGTTCTCTTCATACATCTTATGGGAATCACCGTGAAAAATATGATTGTTTTAAAAGGAAGTCTGTACATATTAATGCACGCGGATATCAAGCTCAGGGATACATATTTTGGTTTGAATGTTGTTGTCAAATCAATATTATGTGAATTATATTGTCGAAGGCCTGTGTCTATGATAGATTCATTAAACGTTCTTTGCTCCTGTCCAGATTTAAAAAAGGACCTGTGTGTGATTAAATTGGGTCCGATTTTTTTCTGATGACAATTGATTATTGATTGTTAATCTTGGGTCTATTATTATTTGATTGCCAAGGATGGATACTGTATATAGAAAATGGAATCACTGTGCATATTATGGTTGTTTTTATAAGAAGAGATCAACATTAGAGTATGTCGTACTGTGGAATTGGAAATGTTTGCATAGTCATTATATAGAATGCACAGATTGGTATAGATTGAAGATTTATGGGAAATTAAATTGTTTTATTGAATACAACAAGAAGTTTGTACGCAATTGAGGAACAATTAAATGTTTTTGGTCTTGGAAGTGGATTCTTTTTGGATTGAATTTGAAACAAAGTTATGATAGTTGATTGATTTAATTTATTTTATGAACAATATCCATATAATTTACTCTCATTTTCTCACTTTTATCTCATTATAAATCCCCTCACGATCCCAAATTCATTTTTCACGCCCTGTTCACTAAAATTAAAATTAAAACTCTGTATGACAGTGATAAAAAATGACACAGAGATAGATGGAAGATGATATGTTTTGGTATTGTTTGCACAGTCAATTATTTAATGAATTTTTGAGCAGTAATCATCTTCTTACTCCCTGTCATAATATCATTTTTTCGCTCATTACAATCCCCCCAGATATCCCATGAACCCTATTTCACCCCCTTCTCATTTGACAATTATTAAATAAATTTTATGGATTGGATTGCATGGGTTTGATGTTAATTGTTGAGCCAAACTTTGTTTCATATTAAGAGAGTCTCATGTATGGTTTGTTAATACCTAGTTGCTAATAATTGCTGCATACAGGATGAGCTTCTTCAACAGAGGAAGTGATGGTTGAAACAATAGAGGTAGAGGAAACTAGAACAGAGGGCCTAAAAGACCCAGATTCTCAATACATTTCGATGCCGATCCTCAAGATTTAAAAGAGCTCTTTCAAGATGGATTTTTCAATTGGATTGGGTAAGGGATAGTCCAGCATAGACCAGAGAGGCTTTCCTTCCAACCCCAAAATGTTCATGGTATCCCTGTGCCTCCCCATGTGTATTTGCAACTTGAATTTCTCGAGAATAATGGATGGCAAGAGATTGTTCACCCAACAGTCTCCCACCATCGCGGCTAGCCAAATTTTTCACTACCTACTCCTCCTCCACCTGTAAACCCAATTGCTCAAATTGCCCCTGCACACTCACTTGTACAGTCCTCCCATGCAAAAAAAATGACTCAAAACTAAGGCTCACCATGTGCATGACAAAGGAAAAGTTGTTGCTGCTCCATCCTCCCCTTCAAGTGACTAAGCCAAGTCAGTATCCTCCCGTATGAACTTGAGGGATGAATGCTCCCATGTCATTAGTGAGATCAAGCCTCAAGGTCCCACCCAACCTAAGGCTGATTCAGGGAAGTCTAAAGGGGACAACAACAACAAAAGAAGAATTGCCTCTCAAAGTGGAAAATATGGTTTTTGATTATGTGTTTATAATTGATTTGTTAATGACAATGGATTGCTGAAAGTTTTGGACAACAAACTATTTTTGGATATTGTGGATATTTACATGTTTGGATATAATTTGAAACATCTCTGATATTTAAATTTCAAATTGTGGAAATAATTATGGGAGCCACAAGGAGGCATGTGTATGATTGATTGTCTAATTATGATTATTTTTGTTAAGAAATAAAAGGGACTCACAAGGGGTCCCACCTACTATTTATTATTTAATAAAAGTACCCTTAATTATTATTATTATTATTTATTTCCCTAAACTAAAGATTAGTTAAGTTTTAGTTAACTTAACTAAATGAGGTAGTCAAATTACTTCAACTAATTTGGAATGCATAAAATCCAAATGAGAAGGAAGAACAAGGGAAGAATAAAAGAAGAAAACATACTAAGGTTTGATCTTGAGTTTTATTGAGATAGTTCAGTTTTCATTCATTCTTCATTTTATTAAAGGCCTAATTCTCTTTTTGAAATCATGGTCCTATTGTAGATAACAAGGTTCAATGATGAATCATATCATTTAGATGCTTGTTTCATAGGTGTTGATCTATCTTTGATAGTCTGTGTAGACTTGTCTATTTATGAATTAAGTTTCATGACTAATAAAGGATATTGTGCAGAGTCAAGTGGGCAGCAGTTTGTGGCAAGCTGATTCAGATTTTAAAGTTCGGTTTTTACTTCTTGTCAGAGTCCTTTTGTATGGTTTTCATCAACGATTTCTAAGTTTGACCTTGGTCCATGCCCCCACAAGGATTTTTGTAAGAGAAGGACACTTTTTATTCTTGGAATGAAATAAAGCGATTGCTTTTCTATCTCATTTGTGTTAATCTATGACTTGGTATTTTTGCTTTTGATCTCCACATTTATTTTTGCAATCTGTTATATTCAAAAAATTACATAAAAATGTTATATTTTGCAACAATCTTTTATTAAAAAAATCATTCTAATCCCTTGTAATTAATACTCGTGGATTGGGAAACACATTTTGAGGCTATAAACATAGGGTAATATTCCCAACTAGCTTGACTTAGCCAAGCAAGATTCATAAATGTTTGAGTAAGATAAATTCATATATTTTCCTCAACACCGTTATTGAAAATCATTGCTACAGCCATACTAATTCATGCTAAATTTCTGCATTCACCTACATAACAACTCACACTTAGCTTATCTAGAAATCACTTGTGAAAATTGCCAATCAATCTACTAGATAAATGATGAGTTTGCATGGTGTTTTCTTGCAAGTTTGATCACTAGAATTTGATTTTGTTACAAAATATATCTATAGCCATCTAACTGCAGCAAATTCTCTACAAACATGATATTAAATGCTAGCTAAACATTGCCAAATTTGCTTGTGACAATTTATTATCAATTTTCCTAGTCAAAGTTACTTTTTCTTGTCTTTTTTCAAGCAATTTCGAGGCATGATTCTTGTGGCTGTTACAAAATATTCATTGTTGTTATAAATTGTTACATTTCTGCAACTTTATATCAGCTAGCCCATTTTTTGAAGGTTCATGGTCTTAAGAAGCACTAACATCATATTTTTGTACTTTCACATTGCTATATTTTCTTATTGTCTTGTTCTGGGTAGGTACACTCCATTTTACCATTTCCTTCATCCCTTAAAGGCCATAAGAAGGCTAGAATGGAGGTGATAAATAATCTTGATCAAGAGTTGAGAGAAAATTTGAAAAAACAAGAATTCTAAGTGTATACTAGAAAAAATGAATGAACCAACCTCTCTCTACTGGACCTACAACTTCACAACCAAAAAATTCATCTATGAACATACTTATTCCTAAGAATTCTCCCAAAATTGATAAGGTTGACATGGATTTTGACTTGGAAGGTGCATTGGCCAAAAGGCATGTGACCATTTTGTTGAGGGAAGTTATCAAAGTTCCATCTATGAAAGAAAGGTTCAAATATTTTTTCAGTGTATCAGATGAGCCAATGGACCCTCCTATTATGTTACAAGAAGACCATTTTAGGGTTTAGTATGATGGACAACCACCCTTGTTCATGACATTCTTGTTGAATAACAAATGTCTTAACAATTGTATGCTTGATTAAGGAGTAGGTGCTAACATGATGTCTTTGAGACTCATGGAGAAACTAGGCCTAAAGGCCACAGGACCTTATAGGAATTTGTGCGGTTTTGAATCTAGGGCCATACCCACTCATGGGGTAGTTGAGAATGTTGAAGTATGCCTTGGTAAATATCTCGAGAGAGTGATCCATATGGATATTGTGGTGGTGGACGTCCTTGATGTGTGGGGGATGCTTTTGTCCAAGAATTTTGCTGCAATGTTGGGAGGTACATTAGAGATTGATCTAACTTACATCAATGTGCCTATCAATAATGGGACAATAGAATGCCTTACAAATATGCCAATTTCCAAGGCCCATGTACAACAAATTAACAATGATGTTGATACCAGTGTGACACATGAGCCGATGAATGAAAACCTTCCTATATTTTCTCGAGAGGATTTTCCTTTCACTTCATAGGAAGATTTTGATGAGATACAATGGACAAAGAAGGAAGAGTATCAACAACTCTTAGATAAATATAAGGACAAGGAAGTTGGAACTGTCAAGTTACTAAAGAAAGGGGATGATGACATATTGATCAAACCAAGCCAACAAGAAGTCCTTACAGATGAATCCCACCCTCCTCCCTCAAGACAATATACTAGATTTATACAAGAAACAACCATGTTTGAAGAAAAGGAGTAGCAAAAGGGAGATACGGTTTGGATTTGAGACACAAAGAAAGGAGAGCCTACTAATGTTAAATGGAATGCACAGTTTTGTCTTGGACCTTTCAGAATTATAATGAATTCAGTCAATGATGCCTACTATTTATCCACGTTAGAAGAAAGAAAACATCCATTACCAGTCAGTGGATGCATCCTTAAACCCCATCATGGGGCAAAGACTTGACTTCACAGGTAAGTACATGTAAGTTAGGTAGGCATTTTTATCCATCGCATATACCATCTGTATATCATGCTAGTATAGTTGTAGTTTCATTTTCATGTTGTATTCCTTCATTATGTATATATATGCATGTTTATCTTTATTTTATTATATCATATATGAGCGAGGGGTGATATCACCACCCTGAGGATTACTGATGTATTTTGTTGAGATCTAGTAGGCACATGTCATACCAAAGATGTTGAGGTTCTCATGTGCTCTACGATGAGCAAATGTCCTCGAGTTGGATCTAGATGTTATCCCCTATCCTAGGGATAACTAAGGAGATCATGCATCAAGGCCCATAGGTCCTAGACATGGAGTGTCGAGAGTCAGATGACTTGAGAATGGCCCTAGAGGGCCCCTCTTTTCTTCAGTGCATCCCATCTATCAACAACAGTAGTATCCATCCCACTAGCTTGGTCCTGAAGTAGTAGTAAGTCTTGCTCCATGAGGTAATGAGTCCGGGTATCATGGTATGTGTCACTCTGATTATTGAAGCACTTGAATATGTTGCACTGAATTCTCCTTCATTTCATAACGTTTTCTTGGAAACTAATATCTTTAACTTGTTCATACCTGGGAGGGTGACATGATTCCCTAGCAACACTAGTACATATGAGCAAATTTGCGACTATTTTTTGTTGATATTGCCACACTTATTCGTCGCAATTTCCACGAAAGCCGAGATTTTTTTCCGTTGGAATAATTTCATCGCTATATCCACGATCCAAGTGTGTGTGGAAACATCGACGGAATTATCTTTCCACGTGTCACCACCTTCAATATCGGTTAACCCTATGCATAGTCGCAATTACGATGAACTATCGTTGCAATAACAACGAAGAAATGTGACAATTACGACGAAACTTCGTCGCAATTGGGATGAAAAGTTATGCCAAGCCAATAACTTATGATGCACATGTTGTATATGCGACGAATATTCGTGGCAAATTCTGACGAACTTGCGTCGATATTGCCACGATGACTTTATGTTTTAAATTTTTTTTTTACATCAAATATGGTATACCATATTGTAAGCCATATTACAATGTAACATGGTAATGCCATATTACATTGTAATATGGCATTACTATTACATTGTAATATTGTAATATTGTAATATTGCAATAGATATATCCCCTACAAATAATCAAGGCACTAATCAACCAAATATTGTAAGCATGTGTTATCATGAAGTTGGATTAGAAGTAAGGATACCAATATGACAATATACACAAAGAATAATTTGGAATATTACTTTCAAAAAAACACACGGATTGCATGAGTGAGTCATTATGCAATTTATGTTACACAATACTATGACAACACTTATAAGATTTATGGATGATATCTTAAGACCATTTCTTGAACTTGTTTATTGTAGCCTCCTTGGAGTAACAACAAAAAATTCGAAGGAGAAAGTACAGTTGCAACATAGTGTTGCAACAGAGTTACAACATAGTTATAGTGAGTTGCAATAGAGTTACAGAAAGTGTTGCAGCAGAGTTATAGCGAGTTGCAGCAGAGTAATAGTGAGTAACAACAAGTGGAGTAACAACACAAAATTCGAAGGAGAAAGTATAGTTACAGCATAGTGTTGCATCAGAGTTACAACATAGTTATAGTGAGTTGTAGCAGAGTTACAGAAAGTGTTGCAGCATAGTTATAGCGAGTTGCAGCAGAGTAATAGTGAGTAACAACAAGTGGAGTAACAACACAAAATTCGAAGGAGAAAGTACAGTTACAGTATAGTGTTGCAGCAGAGTTACAACATAGTTATAGTGAGTTGCAACAGAGTTACAGAAAGTGTTGCAACAGAGTTATAGCGAGTTGCAACAGAGTAATAGTGAGTAACA
>ML815901.1:70043-88642 GCA_009831015.1 Picea engelmannii | reverse complement strand
CCTGAATGGTTATGTTAACTACCCCTCTGTACTCTGCCTCGGCTGAAGATAGAGCAATGGAAGATTGCTTCTTGCTCGACCAACAGATAGGCCTGAAACCAAGACTGAGTGAGTAACCAGATGTGGACTTGTGATCAATGATATTGCCAGCCCAGTCAGAATCAATAAACCCGATGACATCTAATGTAGAGTATCCTACATAATGAATCCCAAAGCTGATGGTGCCCTATACGTATCAAATGATATGCTTTACATCTTTCCAATGTAGCTCGTGTGGCTCATGCATGAACTTGAAAACTACGCCAACTGCATAGGAGAGGTATGGTATAGAGTGTGTGAGATACAACAAGCTCCCCACTAGCTGTCTATGCAGTGTGTTGTCAATCAGTGGAGTCTCCCCTCCATCCTCAAGTTTGAATCCTGATAGGAAAGGAGTCATAACAGACTTGCAATCTGTCATGTGAAATCTCTCAAGGAGATCTCATGCATACTTGGCCTAAGACAGTTTGATGCCTGATCCATCATGACTGATCTCGAGTCCAAGGAAGAAGCGTAGCGGACCCATGTTCGTCATCAAAAACCTATCATGGAGAATCCTCTTGACTACAACAATCGCTGAAGTCGAGCACCCGGTGATAAACAAATCATCAACATACATAACTAAAAGTAGAAGTGAATCAACTGTCTTGAGCATGTAGACATTCGGGTTTGATTTACAATGTACAAATTTCTGTGACAACAGGTAGGAGTCCATCTTAGCATATCATGCCCTCGAAGCCTGCTTGAGGCCATAAAGTGACTTCTTCAGTTGACAGACCAAAGATGAGTCCTGCATAAATCCCTGGGGCTGCTCCATGTAGATCTCCTCAAAGAGATATCATGAAGAAATGCATTCTTCACTTCCATCTGATGGACTTCTCATCCCTTGGCTTCCACAATGGTAGGGCCAATCAAATGGAATCTAACTTCGCTACTGGAGTGAAGGTCTCATCATAGTCAATACCATGAACCTGTTGGAAGCCTTTGGAAACAAGCCTGGATTTGTATCTACTAATCTATCCATCCGATGCAGTCTTGGTCTTATAGAACCATCTGCATATGACAAGTTTCCTCCCAGAAGGAAGGGGAACCAGATCCCAAGTCTGGTTCTCGAGGAGGGAGTTGTACTTCTCCTGCATGGTAGATTCCCAAAATGGATTTCTAGCAGCCTTGCCATAAGACTGTGGATCAGAAAACTGAACTAATAAAAGATGTCTGGAGGGAAATGGTTCAATGGTAGTGAGTGTAACAGGAGGCTCCTCTAAATCAGATTGAGTCCTCCTAGTATTGGCTGCATCACCGACGAGATCCCCTGCATCCTGAAGAGTAGTATGTGCCCACTTGGGACTCTGCTCTGGCTCTGCAACTGCATCTGGATTCTCTGACTATACCAACTTTGAATCTAAATCATCTGAGTCCTATGAATCATAACTTTCATCTGAAGAAGAGTTAGCATGTGCATGCTCATCATCTCGAATAGGTGGAAGAGTTAAGGTGTCTGCATGCGGCTACTGAGGTACATGCGAGACACTTTCCTCGAATTGGACACTACGCTCAATGATGAGTCAGTCCGAGGAAAGATCAATAAGCCAATATCCCTTCACACCGTCAGGGTATCCAACAAAAATGCACTCAGTGCTTTGTGGATCAAGTGCCTTCCTCTTTTCATAGGGAATCTGAGCCCATGCACGTGAACCAAAAATGAGAAAGTGGGTCACTTTCGGTTTGAGGCCGCTCCAAGCCTCATAGGGGGTCTTATCCTTGACTGATCTATGGGGAGATCTTTTTTGGATGTATGTTGCACAGTTAAGTGCTTCGGCCCATAGTCTCTGTGGTAGTGACTTTGCATGCAACATGCAAGATGCCATCTCCTTTGGAGATTTGTTTTTCCGCTCAACAACTCTGTTTTGTTGTGGAGTGTAGGGAACTGTATGTTGCAACTGAATCCTTGACTCATGACAAAGATTATGGATCTCATGATTTACATACTCTCTTATGTTATTAGTTTGAAGGAATTTGATCTTGTTTCCGGACTGTGTCTCAACCAGGGCTTTGAAATCTTTGAAGTGTTGAAAGACCTCAGATTTTTTCCTAAGAAAGTAGATCCATGTAAAACATGAGAAATCGTCAACAAAAATGAGAAGAAACCTTGCTTTTTTGATTGATGGATGCATAAAAGGACCCATAAGGTCACTGTGGATCAAATCTAAAGGTGCGGAAGCTCGCTGAGAATTTCCTTTGTCGAATTTCTCTTGAGGGTGTTTTCTGAGAACACATCCTTCACATGCTCCCTTGGAGAAATGGATGTCTGGTAGACCATCAACTAATTTGTGCTTGCTAAGTTGTTGCATGTATCTGAAATTCAAATTTCCAAACCTTTCATGCCATATCCTACTACTTTCATCAACATGAGTAAGCAGTAAAGCAGAATCAGGTTCAATGAATTCAGAAAAAGTATACAATCTAGACTAATGATTTACCTCATCGGTAGCAACCCTGGAGTTGGTTTTCATGTCATAGATTTCCACGGAATTTGGTGTGAATATGAATTTATTTCCGGTGTTGGAATTCGTCATCTGATTCATAGAGAGAAGGTTGGTAGAAATCTTGGGAACATGCAACACATTCTCGAAGCTTCTGTTGGTGAGTTCAATCCTTCCTTTTTCGGTGACTTCGATAGAAGAGTTGTCCCCCATCAGAATAGGAGGAGGTTTTCATGCATACAAAAAAGAATATACTTATTTTGATGCATCCATATGATGTCATGCTCCTGAATCAACGATCCAAGCATCGAGAGAGGAGTTGATGGCAATCAAGGCATCACCAGAATTGCCTTTCTTTGAATTTGGATCTTCTAGCTTCTTCTTCTTGGCACCCTCAGGGATGCAATATCTAAGGTTGTTTTTCTGAAGTATTTGAGACATTAGATCTATTTGTTTTTGCATGCATGCGGATTCCGAATGGAATCCTTTGTGACAGTATGTGCATTTCTCCCATTTTCTTCCCTTTTCCCCTTTAGATCCAAAGGCATCGGTGAAGGTTTTTGTGTACCCTTCCTTCTTCGGATGTGCATGAGATTTCCATTTATCTTTATCTTTAGATTTCTGATATTTGTGGCTGCCATCATGCACAGTGAGTGCATGTGCCCTTGGGCCTTTGATTGTGCCCATGTTGATGAGCTTGGTTTGCTCTTGTGTCAAGGATTCGATTAATTCCTCAAGAGAAGGAATCTTCCAGGTCACTCCAGAGGCGAATCTGATAGTATGGAATGTGGATATGAATACAGATAATTCAGGACCAAGATTTGAGAGAATGGTGAGAACCATTTGTTTCTCCTCTACTGATTTATCAACCCCACAAGCTTTGAGTTGCGACAGTAAATCCTTGAATTTTGTAAAGAAATCTTGGATATTGTCGAAGCCTTTTGGATCCAATGTGAGAAGCTCCACCTCTAGCATGTGTCCCCTCATCTCATCCTATTTTCCAAAGATCCCTTCCAAGGTTTTCCAGGCTTCATTGGGAATCTTACAGGAAAATATGTGAAAAAGGAGATCGGGAGAAATAAGACTACAAATTGTTTCGAGTGCCTCATCCATGCAATTTAAGTAGTTGGATTTTTCTATGGCTGATGTCGTCTTTGTATTTGTATTCATGGTTAACCTGTAAAACCCTATGGATTGTATATGTATGGCTATTTTCTCCTTCCATACAAAATAGTTGTAAGGTGTAAGAATGAATTCTTTTTAAAATTCCATATTTCCGTTGTCTTTAATCTTTTGTACCAGCAAACAAATTTGGTGTAGATTTTGCTTAGCAGTCTGTCGGATCTAATACCATGTAAATGTGTTGAACCTGCACATAATAAATCTATCTAAACAACAATACACACATTTTCAGAGAGAATTGGAGAAAGAAGAAGAAGGAGAGAAAGAATGAAAGAATTCTCATTAACCGTTGTGAATAATGAATAATTTACACATGATATACTCTTTATAACTCAATGAGTTCGACTGGAGGATAACCAATGTGCCATAGTGGTGGTCTAGAGTGATCTGGACACACACCAATAGTTATGGGAGTGAACTTCCACCTAGTATAGTATCTCAGGTAGTTATGAGAGTGAACTGCCACCTAGTTGTGTTAACTAGTCAACTAGTCTTCAATTAGCTGACTGAACATAGAGTAGTGAGGAGTTAACTCAGGGAATCAAGGCTAATGCACCAATTTGGTGATGATCCCAAGGCAAGGTAGAATTATCATGGTGATGATCCCAATGTTGCATGGTGATGATCCCAATGCAACATCTAAACACAATTCAACTAGTCAAACTGAAGTGTCAACTGAAAGAGAATATTCTCCAGGTGGAATATTCTCTCCTAAAATATATGAGACTGGATAATGACTAATTATGACTAATAAACAAGGGAAAAAATTAGGAAAAATAAATCCTAGGTGTGTGTTAAGTAACTCCAACAAATCCCACAGATGGATGTTGTGACCCCATCCAGGGGTAGGGAGACATCATAAACTTGCACCAGAAAGAAAGAAGGACGTTGCACCAGAGACACCCTTGAATACTTAGACCCAGGGGGATATTTCTCTTCCACCTAGAAGTTGACCCTTGAGAGTCCATGACGTCATCAATATGACCCTAGACGTCGTCCAAAGCTATGGTTTTCATTTATGAGGGAAGTTGTATGTTGGTTGGCACGTGTGGAATCATCCAGGGCCTTTGGAGGCCAAATGTTCTGCATATGGGACCCAACATTCCACCCTAGGAGCTCAACATCACCCTATAAGGGCTTGACGTCACCCTTGGAGATGATTTCATGGGTTAATTACTCTTATTTATGTAAAAAACTGGATTTTTGATGTAATTTGGCCAGGTCGGTCTTTTATAACCTAAAATTAATTAAAGGTCATTGATATTGTATAAATAGAGAGAAAGTACTCTCATTTTTCATCATCACTCATCACACACTTAGTGTGGACTGAAATTTTCACCCTCTTTAAGGGCTATTGGCTGAAATAACTAGTACACAACTTCTTGGAGAGGCTTATTTTGGTGTATCTTGGCTATTTTTCATGGTGGAAGATTTTCGACTAGGATTTGGCTTGATCATTCTTGGTGAAGTAAGTACAAAATATGCAATTTGTTTATGTTAATGAATTCTTGTGGTAAATTTTACTTGTTTCGTGTTAAATATTATGAAATTTCTTGTTTAAACCCTAGGAGAGAAACATAAGTTACTTCTCTCTCTATATAGTTTTCCACTTGTTTAAATTTCTGAAGTGCACCTTGTTTGAAAAGTAGCTACTAGAGACCTAAAGTTATACATCTCTAGTAGTGTTACTCTAATTTCTTATTGCATATATTATTTCAATAGTCTAAGGAAGGAAAATTCGCTAGGGCCTAAGATTCCTTACTTTCTAGCAAATTTCCCTCTAGGATTTGGATGCTTGAGGCCTTGGGTAGCCAACACCTCCTCCATCCATCCCTTCTCCTTTTACAAAGTATTATCATTGTTACTTTTCTCCAAGTTTTTCCATTGCTATTGTTGACTCCATAAACCCTAAAAGGCACTAGTCTACTCATTGTAGTGAATGATTGATCAAACAAACACTCAAACCTTTCTTCTTGAAGCTTTTGCTAACCTTTGCTAACCCTAAACTGGACTAACTCCTTAGCTAACTTTTTGTTGTTGCAAATAATTTCTACAACCATACTAATTCATGCTAAATTGTCGCATTCACCTACATAACTCACACTTATCTCATCCAGAAATCACTTGTGACAATTGCCAATCAATCTACTAGATAAATGTTGAGTTTGCATGGTGTTTTCTTGCAATTTTGAGCACTAGAATTTGATGTTGTTACAAAATATTGCTACAACCATCTAACTGCAACAAATTCTCTGCAAAAGTGATATTAAATGCTATCTAAACATTTTGAAATTTGCTTGTGACAATTTATTATCAATTTGCCTAGTCAAAGTTAACTTTTTCTTGTATTTTTCAAACAATTTCGAGGCATGATTTTTTTGGTTGTTACAAAATATTCATTGTTTTTATAAACTGTTACATTGTTGCAACTTTATATAAGCTAGCCCATTTTTTGAAGGTTCATGGTATTAAGAAGCACTAACATCATATTTTTGTATTTGCAAGCTACTATATTTTCTTTTTGTCTTGTTTTGGGTAGGTACACTCCATTTTACCATTTTCTTCATCTCTTAAAGGCCATAAGAACCTTTTGAACTGAGTGACCAGTGAGAGGGGGATTTTCTTGCATCCTTGACCTTAGTTATCGACCCTTTAGGTCATCGGGGACATCTCCCCTGGGATAATATTGATATACTCCTAGAAATAAAGGGGTTTCCTATTAAGGTGACAGTGATAGTTCACCCCTTGTTATGCCAATCTTGCATCCACTTTCCTCGGGCTTTGGGCAAGTGCAAATTGTGCGATAATGGAACCAACAAGTAGGAAATCAAGGGTAGCAAGGTCAGGGTGAGACCTTTGATGATTATTGGAGGGAGTATCTGACTCTTGGTGATCCATATGGATGTTGATGGCCTCCCACCTTTTCCAAATGGTTCATTTTGGCAGTTTTCCAGTTTGGCAGTTTTTTCCTAGTTTTCAGGTCCTCGACTTCCGAGGCCGTTTTGAGGCCCTAAACAGGGTTTTCCACAATCAAATTGTAGGCAAAGTTAGAGTCTCACGACCACATGTGTATTCCTTATATAGACCTTTCCAACAAGCTATCGTGTGCCTAAAACGGAGATCGTATGCAAAAGTTACAACCCCGGGAAGTTGATGTACTGGCATACCCTAATGGGGCCCACATGAATTTTGGCACTTCATCTCCTAGGGTTAGGTTTTTTTATGTCTAGGGTTTGGGAATTCATGTTTATTGTAAAAAATGTCTTTAGAGCCTCATTGTAATCATCTTCTTTCGAATGAGCGCAACCATCACATCTCTTCTCAGAGATATGCCGCCACCATTCCAACAAGCTTGTTTTCCGCTACATTTTACAGTTTCAAATTATTTCCTTATTGAATAGAAACCAGTTTTACTGTATCTCTGTTATTATGTGTTAAACATATTTTAATAATCTGTATTCATTTTGTTCTGCTCATAAAATATTCTGCTTCTTGTCGTTCTTAATGCATGTCCCCAACGAGGTCAGGGTAAAAAGAATTGGGTCTTAAGCTTGTTTCTCTTGAGGAAAAAATATCTCGCACACCCAAGAGACCTCTCATGTCAGGAGAAAATAAAGATGATGGGATATGAGATCCTTTCAAAATGTTTCTTGAGGAATCCCTCACGCAACAAAGGAATGAGATGATGGATAATTTTGCGCAAATCCTTCTGCGACTACCGATAGGCGACGCATCTTCCACGAGTGGAGGCATTGCCCCATTGAAGGTACAAATCAACTTTGATATTTCTATATTTTAAGGTCATATAGACACAGATTTTGTAGAAAAATGGTTGAATATACTACAAGGGTATTTTTCTTTCCATAACTTTTCGAATAGAGAAAAGATTACTTTTGCGCTCCACAAAGACGTTCCCCATGTGAAAGATTGGTGGGAAACTTTCTGTGAGAAAAAGGAAATAGAGGAACACTCATTATTTACACTCATGGTCACCTAGGAATCCTTCAGGGATGCTATTATGGAACATAACTACACTGTTGGAAGTTATGACGACTTGTATACAAAATGGACCACACTGCAGCAAAAAAGAGACCAAGTAGTGCTAGAGTTCACAAATATCTTTCATACGGTGAGTACCAAGATGTCTATCAAATATTCTAAGAGAAATCTGTTTCTCAAGTATCGCAGTGCTCCACATAGATACATCCAAACCAAAATGGAATTTCTGGACATCTCGTCCTTGGGCGCGCTTTATTGATATGCCGTCAAAATCAAGTAGAAGCTCAAACAAAAGACACAGAAATTTGGGCCTGGGAACACCTTGTTGACCACCTATTTCAACTATGGGGTCAAATCCATGTTCCATGAAGCTATGTACCTGATGGTGCAACAAAATTAAAGACTTTCTGGTTCTACAAGGCAATTTTGGCCTTTGGCACGTCTTTTTGTAATTGGAATTTCCACTCCCCTACTTCGGATAATAATGTAATGGGTCTACATGGATCATATTTTAGGTTAGTTTCCTATGAATTTATCATTAGGTAATTCCTTTCATCGAGTGATTTTTATCCTCAGGTAATTGATTTGGCCTAACCAACCATTTTAATTACCCTTGAGTTTTTCACTCCCAATAATCCTCCAAAGTGGTGAAAGACGTTCTAATGATTGAACCCAATGGGTGAATAGGGTCTAGGAATTTTGTAAATGACCATTCTATACATATCCTAGAGTCTTGCAAAATTTCGTCGAGTCTAAGCAGTTTTTTTTTAATTTTTTAAAATTACCCAATTACTGGTAATTTTAATTAATTTTGGTGTAAAAATGTAAAAACTAGGTCCTATGGGATTTTGATAGGGGTATGAGTACTCAAAAGAAATGGAATGGTACCCCCTACACCCTTGGACCAATTTTCGGCTCAATTGGACAAGTTTTTCTAGGTCATTGTCCATGAGGAGTCAAAGTCAGTCCAAGTCAGTGATTTAATTGCTTTAATTTGGCTAAGTAAAAATGCCATTTTTTGTAAAATTATAAAAAAGGTTAGAGAAAGAGTGGGAGATGATGACTAACCCATTTCCTAAGTTAGAGAAACAATTTTCTAACTTAAACACACCCCCACACCTAGACACTACCACAACTTGTCATCCCCCCTTGGGATGTTGCGCCCCCCTTGGTGAGGAAAACACCCAAACTAAAAAAATAAACCAAGGGAACACATAATCTCCTAAAGTGAACCCCCATAGTGACTCAAAATGATGTTTGACTTGTCAAAAAAGTGTTCCCCCTCACCCCCACTCATCCCTCACAAACCTTAGATGACTAAAACCCTAAAAGTGTGCCCTCCTTGAGATCGTCTCTTCTTTTCCATGAGTAACACTTGGAGCTCATCCAAGAGGGGTCACTCTTGACTCCCATGTATAAAAAAAAATCAACCCATCCCTCATTAGAAATCTATTCTCAGTGTATTTTTACTATGCCCAAATCTCTCCCACTCATCTCTCTTTCTCCCATTTGCTCTTGCTCTTGTGTAAAGCTTGCTACAAGTATTTGCAACAACCTTTTTCATTTGGAATAAAAGAAATATTTGGAGGATCCATGGTGCATTGAGAGTCTTCTTGGTTCCATATTGCTACATTGGAGGTGATACTTTTTTGGTTTCTTTCTTTGTGTATGCATTTGTTATAGATCTAGAGTAGAAATTCCAAGCAAAGGATTTTGTTTGGGTAGATCTATGGTAGTAGTATTGTAGATCTACTGAGTATTTTTTGGGATTTATAAAAGTATTTTGTTTCATCTTTAATATCTACTCACATATTCTCTTTTCTGTAGATTTGTTTCACAAGATTTTCAAGTCACCCAAGGGTTTTGTGGACAAATTTTATATCTGGAAATTTGTCCCTTCACCCAACTCAAGCCTCTTTAAATTTCAGTTCTAATTTTATGTACATTTCTATTCATTTTTTTGGGCATTCCAACTCTCTTGAATAGGTCATTAAAATATATTTGCTTGCTTATTTTTTACAAAAAAAATAAAATTGTTATTACTAACAGAAATTATTTGAGTTTTTTGGTTATTTTTGCAGTTTCTCCAGCAAGCTTTGCTTGCTGGTTTTTGCAGATCTGAACCAAAAAAGAGGAAGTGCAACTCATTTGGGGCCACAAAACTTAAAGAAAAGACCTCCCAAATTGGAGTACTATTCACCCAACCCTTCTCTCTTCTTCTATCATTGTAAGAAAGCCCAAAGAGAGTCTCTTGGGCTTGCATTTCTTTCTAAGTTTAAATTTTCTGCAATTTATTTCATAAATGTGCCTACACCTTGCATAGTGAATTGGCCTAGCCACCCATGCAGAATTGTAAGGCTAGAATTTATATTTATTTTTAGATTTTTTTATTGCGTTTTAAGTTTTCCCCACTTTCCCTAAGGCAAGGTTGAGATGCTAGGATCTCTTTCTTTTCCTTTCAAGTATTTGTTTATTTCATTCACCCACTTGGGCACAAAACTATTAGGCTTGTCCTCCATCTTGTGCCTTTGTTGAGGTTGCAAGTAGTTAGTTTCTTTTCAAGTTCATTTATTTTCTTTAATTCTTTTTCCTACACCCTGCAAAGAGGATTGCCCTAGCTACCCATGCTGTATCACAAGGCTTATTTCATATGCTAAGTTGTTAATAGTTGTGTATGCTTCTAGTTTCATTTATTTTCTTTGAAGTTCATTGTTTATATTTCACATAGTTAGAAGATTCTTTATTTTGTTTAATATCTTGTATAAGATCTTGGGAGCATCTTTCTTTTCTGCAATTTGTTTAATTTGGATCTATAAGCATTTTACATTTCATTTATTTATGATCTCTATCTCCTTAAGCATTTTATTACAAGTAATATCACTGCTTAATCAATTAACTTGTAGATTTAGGAGGGATCCATTTACCTAGTTTAATTAGAGCACCCTTTACTGATACAACTTTCACCACCAAAAATGGGTCTTCTGGAGGCTACTTGGGGTGCTAGGTCAGGGATGATCTCATGGCACTAGGTGTCCCCTTTGTCGAGCGCCCAAGTTTTACGGGTTGACCTGTGGAGCTAGGGTAAGGCCTTGTTTGCCTTTCTTATTGAGCACCCAACAATCATTTTGGCCAAAGAGGTAGGAGTATAGGGGAAGTCACCTAGTTTAGGTTTGCAAATTCACTTCACCAAATTCAAGCTTAAAATTTACTCACACAATTTATGTTTCAAGCTCATAATCTAAATCTAAATTGTTTAACCTTTACTTTCCTACAACTTTACTTTCAAATACTATCTTTCTTGCATTTACTTTTCAGTTGGGTGTCTCTGTTGTTGAATGGTGTATATTTGAAGTTGTGCATTAGTCTCTTTGGTGGCTTTTCTTTCAAGTTGTTGTTTTATTGAAGTTGCACAATAGTCCTTGAGTGCCTCTTTCAAAAGTTGCACATCTTTCTGTTTGGGCACATAAGTTTTGGTTATAACTTATAAGTTGTCTCCATTTGTGGTGAATGCATCATTGAGCTATCTCTCTTTTACATATATGCAAAATCATTTAAGTGGTTAGTTCAATCATTGTTTCATTGGTGTAATAGACCTAACAAGTGCTTCTTTCATTTCATTTGTAAATTGGCAATTAGTTGTGTTTTTGTACATTGTGTAATCATCTTGTTATTCTTTATTCTTTGGTAATTGTTGTAATTTATCTTAATTTGTAAGGTTATTCTTATTTGTACTTAGATTTACTTGTTGTAACTTTAATTGACCCCTTGCCCTACCTTTAGGCACTAGTCTTAGTTGACCATAGGGAAATGGATGATTTTCATTAAAGGTGTGCATTGCATTGTTGTCTCTCATATAGACTAGCTCCCCCTTGCCTTAACAAACTAAAATTAACACCTAGAATTCATTTAATAATTCACATAGTAGCTAGGGTCTACCCCCCTTGGCTTCCCTAGGAGTAATCCTATATGGAAGAAGTCCAAATCGTGGTGAAAAGTGGGTTTGGACTTAGGCATTGTGCCTCCAAGGACACACTAGGTGGATTGAGACTTTTCAACGTTTGCAAGTGTGTATTAGGAAAACAACATATTTGGCGTTGTTGTCGGGGTCAAGTATTTTGTCCTTGGTCTAAATGACTTAAATTAATTTATTCTTTTAAAAATAAGTAATAAATTTCTCCCTAAATTTTTTTAACTTGGGTTGGTTTTTCATTGTTTGCTTACTCTCCAAGTGGTGACTCCATTTGAAAAATCTTTGAAGTGTACTCCCGGGAGAAATCCTCTTTCTCCTCGTAGCCTGCTTGAAATTCTTGGATAAGAAGCAATCTCTAATATCCATCTCTTGTTGTACATAATAATCCTACAACTTTTGGTTTTCCTTATTGTTTTTGCTTTGTTTGATGCTTCTTGTTTGTTTGAAATAAACTTGGTCATCTGGCGACTCCACTCCAAAATAATTTGACAAAGTATTCTTCAAGAAGGAACTTATGGATTGTTTAGCTTCATCCTTGAACTTGAAATTTTTTTTGGATGAGGTTAGCCAGTTTTCCTTCTCGTTGAATCCTTAATAATTCTTGGGTCCCAGTCCTTTTCTTTAGACCTTTATGTTTAATGATCTAGTTTAGAAATGAATCTAGATCAATTTTATAATCCTATTGATTTTTCAGAAATAATTGGTTATCCTCAATATGTACCTGAAATTTTTAATGAAAACTTGCCTGATTTTCGTAATTATGGTGATCCTAATGCTCATATCAGGGCCTTTGTGAAGTGTATTGATGAGTGGTGTGATCCACATATTCATGAGGATGTTCTAATGCAATTGTTTGTCATGAATATTTGTGAGGAAGACGCTTACTATTGGTTTCATGATTCAGATGATAATAAGTTCAAGACCATACATGATTTGATGTTGCATTTTTAGAGAACTTTGGGGATGATCCAAATAAAACTTACAATGAATCGGTTGATGCTTTTATGAAAAAATTGAAGGAGAAAGACCCTCCAGATATAAAAACGATACGTTCAGATATTAAGATGGATACTCCCATCGAGGAATTAATGGAGGATGTTGAAGCCACATAATTCATCTATGTAGATCAACTAGATATAATAGAAGCTAACCTTGTTAGTACACACACTTGTATTGAGTATCCAAACCCCATAGAACTTGAGCTTCATAGTGAACAAGAAAGGGAAATTCATATGGAAATTATGGATGAGTCCATAGATGAGCCAGTAACTGATTTTTATGAGATAAAGGAATTTGAGTTTGAAGTTGTTGAATATCTAGATAATTCAAGTCCCCACCCTCCTCTCGAGGAACCAATCTCTTTAACGGAGAAATTTTACAAAATTGATGAAAACAGTGCAATGGTTCCTTTGACATGTTCATTTCCAACCTCTCAACCAACAAATGACTTAATACATGATAATGGGAGAATGGAAGGCAACTTTAGTTTATCAAATTCATATCATTATGAGTAGTGGTTGACTTTCCACCATGACTTTCATATGCATCAAGGTATCAAAATTTTACATGGCTTGTCAAACTCCAATGTTTGGTTGAATAGAGAAAGACACATGTTTCTTGGGCGGTCTATTCTTAAGAGAAGCTCCAAGTTGATAAAACTTGGAAAAGGGTCTTCAACGAGTCATCTTGGACAGGGATGTTTCAAACATTTGGGGTTTCATTCCATCTATTGCTTGACTAGTCCTAATTCTTTCCATCTTAGCCATTTGGATGGTGGATCCTCAAGCATTTGGACACTTGGTGTCCAAAGGGGCACCCTTTGTAATGTATTTCTAACTTTTCTCCTTTCCTTTCAGTTTTGTATTATTTCGTTTGATGAGTATATTTCATTGTATAGCTATTTTTGTGATTATTGCTTATAGTCATTTTATTTCTGTAATTATTGTCAATAGAAATTTAATTTATTATGATTATTGTTTATATCATTTCATTTGTTTATTCATTTTATACATGTATTTATATTGGGTATTGGTGAGCACTTTCTTTTGTAGATTATGAATTCTCGCATGCTCTCCTTCCCAAGGAAGATCAAACACATGTCCCCATGTGGAGCCAGATGTTGACAACCTATTTCAACTAGGGGGTCAACTCCATGTGCCATGAAGCTATGTACCTTATGGTGCAACAAAATTGAAGACTGTCTGGTTCTACAGGGCAATTCTGGCCTCCGACACATCTTTTTGTAATTGGAATTTTTGCTCCCCTGCGTGGCATAATAATGTAATGGGTCTGCATAGATCATATTTTAGGTTATTTTCCTAGGAATTTTTCATTATGGAAGTCCTTTCATCGAGTTATTTTTATCCTTAGGTAATTTATTTGTCCTAACCATTCGTTTTAATTACCCTTGAGTTTTTCACTCCCAATAATCCTCCAAAGTGGTGAAATGCATTCTAATGATCGAGACCAATGGGTGACTAGGGTATAGGAATATTGTAAATGAACATGCTAGACATATACTAGAGTCTTGTGGAATTCCGTTAAGTCTAAGTAGTTTTTTTTTATTATTATTGGCAATTTTAATTAATTTTGGTGTAAAACTTTAAAAACTAGGTCCTAGGGGATTTTGATAGGGGTATGAGTACTCAAAAGAAATGGAATGAGACCCCCTACACCCTTGGACCAAGTTTCAACTCAATTGGACAATTTTTCCTAGTTCATTGTCCATGAGGAGTACAAGTGAGTCTAAGTCAGTAATTTAATTACTTTAATTTGGCTAAGTAAAAATGTCATTTTTTGTAAAATGAGAAAAAAGGTTAGAGAAAGAGTGGGAGATGATGCCTAAATTCTTTCCTAAGTTAGATAAACACTTTTCTAACTTAAAATCACCCCCACACCTAGCCACTACCACAACTTGCCATCCCCCCTAGGGAAGTTGCACCCCCCTTGGTGAGGAAAACACCCAAATTACTGGTAATTTTAATTAATTTTGG
This sequence comes from Picea engelmannii, assembly GCA_009831015.1. Classification (NCBI taxonomy): domain Eukaryota; kingdom Viridiplantae; phylum Streptophyta; class Pinopsida; order Pinales; family Pinaceae; genus Picea; species Picea engelmannii. Next base: position 73,976 of record ML815901.1, on the reverse strand, counting down.
TGTAAACATTTAAAAAATAGGTCCTAGGGGATTTTGATAGGGTATGATTAATCAAAAGAAATTGAATGAGACCCCCTACACCCTTGGACCGAGTTTCAACTCAATTGGACAATTTTTTCTAGTTCATTGTCCATGAGGAGTACAAGTGAGTCTAAGTCAGTAATTTAATTGTTTTAATTTGGCTAAGTAAAAATGCCATTTTTTGTAAAATGAACAAAAAGGTTAGAGAAAGAGTGGGAKATGATGCCTAAATCCTTTCCTAAGTTAGATAAACACTTTTCTAACTTAAAATCACCCCCACACCTAGCCACTACCACAACTTGTCATCCCCCCTAGGGAAGTTATGCCCCCCTTGGTGAGGAAAACACCCAAACCAAAAAAATAAACCAAGGAAACACCTAATCTCATAAAGTGCGCACCCCCTAGTGACTCAACATGATGTTTTACTTGTAAAAAAGGTGTTCCCCCTCACCCTCACGCATCCCTCACAAACCCTGAATGATTAAAACCCTAAAAGTGTGTCATCCTTTAGATCATCACTTCTTTTGCATGAGTGACACTTGGAGCTCATCCAAGAGGGGTCACTCTTGTCTTCCATGTATAAAAAAATGCCTACCCCTCCCTCATTAGACATCTATTCTCAGTGTATTGTTACTATGCCCAAATCTCTCCCACTCTTCTCTCTTTCTCCCATTTGCTCTTGCTCTTGTGTAAAGCTTGTTGCAAGTATTTGTAGCAACCTTTTTCATTTGGAATAAAAGAAATATTTGGAGGATCCATGGTGCATTGAGAGTCTTCTTGGTGCCATATTGCTACATTGGAGGTGATACTTGTTTGGTTTCTTTCTTTGTGTATGCATTTTTTATAGATCTAGAGTAGAAATTCCGAGCAAAGTATTTTTCTTAGGTAGATCTATGGTAGTAGTAATGTAGATATAGTGTGTATTTTTGGGGATTTAGCAAAGTATTTTGTTTCATATTTAAGATATACTCACATATTCTCTTTTCTGTAGCTTTGTTTCACAAGATTTGAAAGTCACCCAAGGGTTTTGTGGACAAATTTCAGATATGGAAATTTGTACCTTCACCCAACTCACGCCTCTTTAAATTTTTGTTCTAATTTTCTATACATTTCTATTAATTTTTGGGGGCATTATAACTCTCTTGAATAGTTCAATAAAATATATTTGCTTCCCGATTTTTTACACAGAAAATTTTTGTTATTACTAACAAAAATTATTTGAGTTTTTTGGCTATTTTTGTAGTTTTTCCAGCAAGCTTTGCTTGTTGATTTTTGCAGATCTGAACTAGAAAAGAGGAAGTGCAGCCTATTTGGGGCCACAAAACTTCAATAAAGTACCTACCAAATTGGGTTACTATTCACCCAACTCTTCTCTCTTCTTCTATCATTGTAAGCAATCCCAAATAGAGTTTCTTGGGTTTTCATTTCATTCTAAGTTTAAATTTTTTGCAATTTATTGCATAAATGTGCCTACACCTTGCATAGTGGATTGGCCTAGCCACCCATGCAAAATTGTAAGGATAGAAGTTAGATTTATTTTCAGATTTGTTATTACGTTTTAAGTTTTCCCCACTTTCCCTAAGGCAAGGTTGAGAGGCTAGGATCTCTTTCTTTTCTTTTCAAGTATTTGTTTATTTCATTCACCCACTTGGGCACAAAATCGATAGGCTTTTCCTCCATCTTGTTCCTTTGTTGAGATTGCAAGTAGTCAGTTTCTTTTCAAGTTCACTTATTATCTTCAATTCTTTTTCCTACACCCTGCAAAGAGGATCGGCCTAGCCACCCATGCAGTATCGTAAGGCTTGTTTCATATGCTAAGTTGTTAATAGTTGTTTATGATTTTAGTTTGGTTTATTTTCTTTAAAGTTCATTGTTTATATTTCACATAGTTAGAAGCTTCTTTATTTTGTTTAATATCTTGTATAAGCTCTTGGGAGCATATTTCTGCAATTTATTTTAGTTGGATCTATAATCATTTGTCCATTTAATTTATTTTCGAGCTCTATCTCCTTAAGCATTTTAATACAAGTAATATCATTGCTTAATCAATTAACTTTTAGCTTTAGGAGGGATCGATTTACCTAGTTTAATTAGATAACCCTTTACTGATACAAATTTTTCCACCAAAAAGGGGGCTTGTTGAGGATACTTGGAGTGCTAGGTTAGGGATGATCTCATGGCACTAGGTGTCCCCCTTGTCGAGCGCCCAAGTTTTTCGGGTTGACCTATGGATGATTTGAATTTATGCAAGAACGCAACATAATACACTGATCCAAATTTATGCAGGAACATAATAGAATACACAAATAACCATGAATACAAAGATGCAGTGGAAATAACACTTTATTTCATAAATATCAAAGAACTAAAATTTGTTTACAGACATAATATAAATAAACTAGCTAGGGCATTGGTAGCTTATCTATGAGAAGAGATGTGGTGGATATAGGCTTATGAACTCTTTGTTACAATGAGGCTGAAAGGCCTATATCTTATCGAGAAACAATGGAAACCCTAAACATCCAAAAAATTAACCCTAGGAGATGAAACACCAGAATATGGGCCCCGTCAGGGTAAATTGGTACATCAATTTCCCTAGGTCGTAACTTTGGCATATTATCTTCGTTTGACACATATGATACATCATTAGAAAGATCTATCCGAGGAATACAACTATTGATGGCAAATATCATGCTTTGAAACAAGTTGATATTTGCCGGAGTTTGATGCCCCAAAAACATCGTTTAGGGCCTCAAAACGACGTCGGAAGTTCAGGACCCAAAAAACTGCCAAAAATAGTAAATTGTGCTACAATTAAGGAAACTGAAAAACTGAAAGAAACAATGGTGGGGGTCAAAGTGGAATAGGTGGGTGGCCACCAATATCCACTTGGATCATTCCTCCCTGCTTAGGAAGCAATGGTCCCCATTGCGTTGAGTTCCTCCATGAGATGAGGAAACTTCTGTTGAACTTGGTCCCTAGTGAGCCATTCTCCTCTGGTGAAGGAGTTGGCCTGCTTTGACAACTCGATATAGTTGGATCCTCTTTTGGCGGGTGTTCTTGATCTGTGTGTCCATAATCCGATTAGTTTTGGCTTGTGCCATGCAGTCTGGGTTTAACTATGTTGGTGTGAGTTGTTATGCCATGTCGGATGTGTCTAGTAGAGGTGGAAAGTAAGGCCGAAGGTGGTCCACATTGAATACTGGGTGTAGACCAAGGAATGGTGGGATACTGAGCTTGAAGGAATTGTCCCCTACAACCTTGGTGATGGTGTATGGCCCATATCGAAGTGAGCAAAGCTTGCGGTAGGGTCCAGCGAGGCGCTCCTTCTGCAAATGTAGCCACACTTTGTCACCCACTTGGAAGTTGTGTTGCACCCAATGTTGATCATGTCATTGATTGTACTTAGCATTGGCTTTGTCCAATATGTCATGAACCTATTGGAAAATTTGTTGAATGCGCTCAATTAAGTTGTTTGCCTTGGCAGCTTCAGACTGGACATGAGTCGAATCATCCTGAGTAGTTGCATATGGTATGGCTATGTCAATGTGATCTGAAAATAGAAGGCTGACTTGTTATGCTCTGCAAGTACCCTCTACTTCAACACAATAAACCTTACAGGACCTTGCTTCATGTGTTAAAATATGCAAGATGGTTTATGTGTTAAGTTCTTGCTTCTTCTTGTCAATGTTCATGTGTGAGGAAATGTTTTTTTTAAAAGATTAATTAGGTGCTATAAACCAATACACAACAAACATAAAGTGCAACAAATAACACAGCAAACTCACAACAATAACAAGGTGATAAAGGAGTTCACCCCTCTCTGGGCTACATCTCCTTGAGCCTCCTTCAATGGACTTGACTCTTTGGGATTAGTTTGTCAAATGTTCTTTTACAAGATACTCCTCAACT